>OU015768.1:15273338-15351934 GCA_907173295.1 Fagus sylvatica | reverse complement strand
TGGTTTACTAGTAATAGTATTATAAGATTTTTTTTTTTTTTTTTTAATTCTTTTATATATTGAGACGGTTTTTTGTGATTATTTTACTTTAATTATAAACCATCTCTCCACGAGAAATTATTTTTTCTCCCGAGGAGTACTTCCTCCTCACATATAGATGTAGGCCCCACACATGTGAGAGGAGAGAGGACCTGACGGGATGGACCTAATAATCTCCCTCTTCACACACACGCTATGCATGCCTTAAAAGGGTTTTTTTTTTTTTTTTTTTTTTTTTTAAAGAGAAATAGTTTTCTAGCCTACAAAGGAAACCATGAACGATTATTTTTTGCCAGTGATTCTGTAAGGATCCAAGTAGCTTGGGAAAAGTAAACTACAATTAGAATCACAATTTTGATAACATTGAGTGCATGTATAGCATTCTTTTTTCTTTCTTTTTTTGAGATGAAGTGCATGTATAGCTTTCAATTTTGATTCAAAAGACAAAACAATTAATATTAACTAAAAATGAGTAAAAGACTATGGTCATGGAAAAATCACCCTTCATTCTAATTAATTTTCCTTTCTTGAAAAAAAGAAAAAGGTAATCTGGTTTGAACTTATCCAAGTGGAGTCATAGGTTGAGTTTAAATCTTATATCTATGATCTTGCAGTCTGTTTTTTTTGTGATTGCATAATCTGAAATAAAATAGTTTATAATCAATAGTCAACACTGCCAACTCTCAGTGGATCCTACCACCTCAGAAGCTGCTGCAATTAAATGGGCCCTCACTCTGGCAAAGGAAGAATGTTTCTCAAATATCATCGTGGAAAGTGACTCTCTTTGCTGTATTGATGCTATCAATGGTTTAAATTTGGATGCCCCTTGGGAGATTAGTGCTCTTTGCTTTGATAGTAGTAACTTAGCTCTAGATTTTGTTTCCTCTATTTTCTCTTGGGTTAAGAGAGAAGCAAATGCTTCAGCCCATGAACTGGCTAAGTATGCTGTCTCTGTTCCCTCTCCTTTCTGCTGTAATGCTTTGTCTCTTCCTCCCTCTGTTATGGAGGCTTGGCAAAGAGACATGCTTTCATTTTCTTAATTGGAGGTTTCTTTTAGTTATTAAAAAAAAAACACTGCCAACTATACAATCATGGCAAATAAAATCCTATATTCGTGAACTCAAAACTTTAAAGGATATATGTAGCATCTCTTAAATTTTTATTGTATGTTTAGACGAACTACTAGAAGTTTTAAGAAATTTCCCAAATACATTTTTTGCTTAAAAATTCGGCTGAATTCTATTGTTGCGGAGACAAAGGAATTCGCATTTTGTATATGACCTGTAAATATTCTGGATAATGGACGTAAATTCAGCGCCCATGAAATCACTCAAATATTCTGGATTTCATATAGAGCTTGTCAGTTTTTTAACACATGGATTCCACTGTTTGAAATAACACATTCCTCTCATGTGCATGAATCCCAATCACCATGCTCTTTGAATGCAATTAAGAGACGTGTAAAGGCCAAATTCAAGTTTGTAGTCATATATGCACATGTTATTCTTCCTCATTGATTGAAATTGCAATGTGACATCACCTGGAAGTCAGAACAGAATTAAGAATAACTTTGGCCAAAATCCACTAAATATAGTGGCATGAAAAAAGTGAACTAATTTGGAAAGTCCTCCAAATGTGGTTAGCCACCAATCGAATTTAGTTAGCCTTCAACTAAAATATCATAAAAGCAGTCCAACAATGCCCAACTAGGAACGTGGAGTGGATGGTACCAATATCAAATTCAATACTATACTACAGGTGGGTTATATGTGTGACTACCCAAAATAAAGGAAGAGTATGGTTTTCTTGGTGCTGTCACTAATAAGTCTAGGGTTCAGATTCTCTTTGGTTATCTGTTTCCCAATTCATTATGTCCAATAACTCTAGTAGTTTATTAAAACAAGAGAGGGAGGGAACCAAGGATGCTCCTGGAATTTTTTTTTTTTTTTCTAATGCATGCAGGATGCTCCTGTGATTGGTCATTGGATCCAACAACAGGCTACTCGAACTAGATCTACTTAACTATGTTTTGTTAAAAAATACTGCAGCCTACAGGGGTTGGTGATTGGACAAGGGTTAGCTCTAAACCAGAAATCTGACAATAACAACTTCCGAGTGAAACCTACCAGCTTGCTTTAGACCCCAAAGGTTTGAATGTTTGATTGGAATTTGTCTCCCAAATCAGGTCTCTTTTTTTTTCAAAGCAAGCAACCTATATTTTAAGCATTACTTACATATAGCTATAAGATAATCTAAATAGATTTTTGAATTTCGATAATCATGTAATACAAATAAATGGCCAGTGTAGGCAGTTTTGAATGCATTCAAGACCAGCTTTCCAACCTTCCAAACCCAACAACTTGCATTACCATTCTGCCCATTATTCCACAAAGATGAAACATAAGGAAAGCAAGAAAAAGCTTGATATGGTAGAAGACATGGGTCAGATTCGCTAGCTCTAACAAACAGAAGGAAAATTTGTTCAATAATTGATCTGTTTGATGTAAGCAGATTGCCTCGATCTAATAAAATCCAGTATATTTGCTGCATCACTTTGCATGACAACTTTCCCATTTTCCATGTAAACAGCACCATCTGCATACTCGAGTTCTTCCAAACGATGGGTCACCCACAATGCTGTAATTTCTTCAGAACTATTCAAAGAATTTCTGACGGCATTAATCACCCCAATCTGATTTAGAAAAAAAAAAACCATCTTCAAAAAATGCTAATAGTATAAAGGAACTGAACATCTTACAAAGATTGTAGTAAAAGATTCATAACTGTTAGAATATTTTGCTGAATATTTCTGGTATATTTTCTTCTCTCTAGGAGGTAGATTATATAGGGTACAATAAATCTAAATTTGCTGACTCCTACAATTACTCCTACAATTATGCTTACACAATTGACTCCTATAATTATGCTAATCAAATCTAATTACACCTCCTATAATTATGCTAATCACATCTAATTACACAATCAACTCCTTCAATTACGTTATACTGACAACACTCCCCCTCAAGCTGGAGAGTAGATATCAATGACTCCCAGCTTGCTACAAATAGAATCAATGGCATTCTTAGGAAGAGCTTTAGTGAAGATGTCTGCTAGTTGACTTCCAGAAGGTACAAACGGTGTGATGATGTCTTTCGATTCTACTTTAGAACGAACAAAGTGACAATCAACTTCGATATGCTTGGTTCTTTCATGGAAAACTGGATTACTAGCAATATGAATGGCTGCTTGATTGTCACAGTAAAGAGGTGTCGGACCTTGTGTTAAGAGTCCGAATTCTTGAAGAACTGTTCTCAACCAGGTTAACTCACAAGTGGAATGGGCCATGGCACGGTACTCTGCTTCAGCACTAGAGCGAGCCACAACTGACTGCTTCTTACTTCTCCAAGTGACAAGATTGCCTCCTATGAAGGTGCAATAACCAGTGGTAGATTTTCGATCTGAAGGTGACCCTGCCCAGTCAGCATCAGTATAACCTTCAATGCGGAGATGACCAGATGATCGATAAAAGAGGCCACGACCTGGAGCATTTTTCAGATACTTCAGGATGCGTATGACTGCATTCATATGAGGAACTCGAGGGTTGGTCATAAATTGACTCACAACACTAACTGCATAAGAAATATCAGGTCGAGTAATGGTTAGATAAATAAGTTTACCCACAAGTCTGCGATAGGTGTCTGGATCATCAATAAATTCACCCTCATCTGGCATCAATTTCAAATTGGACTCCATTGGTGTAGCAACAGGTTTGGAGCCAAGATAGCCTGTGTCTTGCAATATATCAAGGGTATATTTTCTCTGGGATAAGCTTATTCCTGCTTTTGACCTAGCGACCTCAATACCAAGAAAATAACGAAGCTTACCCAAGTATTTAGTGAGAAAACTTGAGCTGAGATGATTTATCAAGATCTGAATACCTTCCTTGTCACTCCCAGTAATAACGATATCATCCACATAAACCACAAGTATCACAATACCCGTTTTTGTCTTTTTAAAGAAAACAGAGTGATCAGCTTGGCTCCGAGTCATACCATGAGAAACTACTGCCTTACTGAATTTGTCAAACCAAGCACGGGGAGATTGTTTGAGGCCATAGATAGATTTCTTCAGATGACACACATACTCCCCCTTGGACTCAAACCCAGGTGGTTGAGCCATGTACACTGTCTCATTAAGATCACCATGTAGAAAGGCATTTTTGACATCAAGTTGGTGAAGTGGCCAATCAAGATTAGCAGCCAGAGATATAATGATGCGAATAGAGTTCAGTTTGGCAACAGGAGAAAATGTCTCAGTGTAATCAAGACCATAAGTCTGAGTAAAGCCCTTAGCTACAAGACGAGCTTTCAGACGATCAACACTGCCATTAGGATTTTGTTTAACTGTAAAAACCCAACGACAGCCAACAATAGATGTACCTGCAGGTTTATGAACGAGATCCCAAGTATGATTCAAGTCTAAAGCATGCATCTCTTCTTCCATGGCCTTACGCCAACCAGGGTGAGAAAGTGCTTCCCTGTAGGACTTGGGAACAACAATAGATGAGACGGACAAAGAGAATGCTTTAAAAGAAGAAGATAAGTGATCAAAGGAAACAAAGTTAGAGATAGGATGGTCGGTACAAGTCCGCTTACTCTTACGAAGGGCAATAGGAAGATCAAGATCTGAGGTAGACTGAGGAAGAGGTGGATCTGCAGACGTCGAGGCGGATGAGGGAGGCAATGGAGGGGACTCTACGTGTGGTGGAACTAGAGGTGCATCTTGATGTCGACGACGAACATAAACCTGAGAGATAGGTGGAGCCTGTGGAGCAAAGGGAATAGGTGTAGGAATAACAGGACTAGATAGGATAGATTCCTGTAACTGTCCTCCCTGAGGAGAATAATAAGGAACATCCTCAAAAAATGTCACATCAGCACTAACAAAATGTTTCTGTAAGGAAGGACTGTAACACCGATAACCTTTCTGAGTGCGAGAATAACCGAGAAAGATGCACTTGTGTGCACGAGGATCAAGTTTGTCTCGACTAGGATTGAGATTATGGACAAAAGAAACACAACCAAAGACTTTAAGGGGAACAGAGAAAGGACTCTTATCAGCAAATAAAATCTCAAAGGGAGACTTACCTTTGAGAACACGAGAGGGCATTCTATTCAAAAGATATGTAGCAGTAAGAACTGCATCTGCCCAAAAAGATTTAGGAACATGCATTTGGAGCATAAGAGCACGAGCAATAGCTAGAATGGGCCCATTTTTACGTTCAGCAATGCCGTTTTGTTGAGGAGTACGAACACAAGATGTTTGATGAATAATACCCCTAGACGTAAGAAATTCTTGAAATGAACTTTCTGTATATTCACGAGCATTGTCAGTGCGGAAAGCAAGAAGTTTGGCATTAAATTGATTAGAGATTTCAGCATAAAAAGATTGAAAAGTTGCAAACAATTGAGATCTATCTTTAAGCACATACACCCAACGTTAAACGAGAATGATCATCAATAAAAGTAACAAAATAACGTGCACCACATAAACCAGTAGTGCGAGCTGGTCCCCAAACATCAGAATGGACCAACTCAAAAGGATGTAAACATGGCTCATCATTACGAAGTTTAAAAGTAGCTCTATGATGTTTACTCAGTTCACAAGTTTCACAATTAAAGCTAGAAAAATCAGATAAAGATGGAACTAATTTTTGAAGATTGAGGAACGAGGGGTGTCCAAGACGGCAATGCCACTGATATGGAGAGACTGAGGAACGTAGAGCAGATGGAATCGAGGTGTGAAACGGTCGAAAGTAGTAGAGTCCATCCTTCTCAAAGCCCCCACCAATCGTCCTCTTCGTCTTTAGATCCTGAAAGACACAATAAGATGGAAAGAAGGCAATAGAACAATGTAAGGCAACGGTAAGCTTGTGAACAGATAATAAATTAAAAGGAAACTCAGGTAAGTATAAGACATTGGAAAATGTGAGATTAGGAGTGCTAACAGTACCTATCCCTTGGACAGGGGTTTTAGTGCCATTAGCAACCGTGACAGAAAAAGGAGAACACGGATCCGAAATATTTGAAAGAAGTGAAGAATTACCAGTCATATGATCAGAGGCTCCCGAGTCAATGACCCAAGAAGAATTAGAGGATGAATGAAGACAGGTGTTACCTGAGGCGACCATGGAGGAAGATGAGCCACGTTGGAGAATTGAATCATACTCAGCCTTGCTTATAAGAACCTGCTCCTTAGAAGGGGTGGAGTTATTCCCATCAACAGTAGTATGATTAGCCCAAGCTGGTTTGCCATGAAGCTTCCAACAGAAATCAACTGTGTGGTTAGTGCGACCACAATGAGTACATTTCTTTGGGCCACGGCCACCACCCCCACTACGACCACCTCGGCCACCACGACCATTATGGGTACCCCGGCGAGAGCTATGATCACCACGCTCCCCCTGAGGAGTATCATAATGCCCAACAAAGAGCAGATCGCTCGTCTTTGACACCAGAAGATGAGATAGCTGCTCTTCTAACTCGAGCATAAGTCTCACGAACAGTAGGTATGTCCTTTCCAGATAGGATCTGAGAGCGTATGGGATCAAGGTCCGGCTTAAGACCAGATAAAAACTTAGCAACTCGAAACTCTTCTCGGTACTTTTGCTGTTTCTGCAAGTCAGTGGACAATGGCTGATACACATTAAGTTCATCCCACATACCTTGGAGAAGAGAGAAATATTCCTCAATTGAGCGATCACCCTGCTGGAGAGAGAACATATCTTGATAAAGCTCATGAATGCGAGTAATATTTTCTTCAGAAGAATACATGAGACGCAGTGTATCCCAAATATCCTTAGAAGATTCCAAGTACGACACATTGTTGAATACATCGGGTTCCAGGCTGTTCCATAACCAAGTCATAATCTGTGCATCCTCTTTGATCCACGTAGAAATTTTGGTGGTATCAGTGGGTTTGGTAGTCGTTAGATATGATTCTTTGCCACGACCAGTCAAGAAAACCAGAACAGCACGTGACCACTGAAGATAATTGGAGCCCTTTAATTTGGTACTAGTCATCGAACCAAAGAAAAGAGAATCCTGCAAATCTTTAGTATCACCCATAATAAGAGAATAAAATAAAGTAGAATAACTTCTTTTTTTTTTTTTTTTTAGCTATTCTATCGTGATGCCGAGAACGAGGTGGAGGAGCAAAAATAAAAAAAGAAAAGAAAAACAAAAATAACAAACTATCGTGAAGGTGAGAGCACTGAGAGATTGAGAGGCACGGTGAGGCCTGGCGGTGCTGGAGGAGCAACCGAGACCCACTGGCGGCGCAAGACAGAGAGCTGGAGTTCGAGATCGAGATCGAGATGCCGAGAACGAGGTGGAGATCGAGAGAGGGAGGCCGAGATCGAACGAGGTTCTGGAGAACGAGGGAGGCAAGAGATCGAGATGTTCTCAAGGAGAACCAAGAGCCACCGCTCGAGCAAGGGGAGAGGCCGAGATGCCGAGATCGAGGTCTGGCGGTGCTGGAGGAGCAACCGAGACCCACCGAGGCTTGTGATGCGAGGGGAAGCCGAGATGGTGAAAGCCGAGAAGCCGAGAGGCCGAGGGGATGCCGAGATCGTCACCGGCGGCGCCTGGAGAGCCGATACGGTGCGAGAAGAAGTCGAGATGGTCACCGGCGACGCCTGGTGAGCCAATAAAGTCCGAGGAGACCACGGTGGTGCCTGGTGGTCTGAGATGGATACCGAAGAGGAGGACTGGCGGCGCCGGAATCCAAGAAAGAAAAACTAAACTAATTTTTTCAAAAAAGAACAGGTAACCTGCTCTGATACCATGTTAGAATATTTTGCTGAATATTTCTGGTATATTTTCTTCTCTCTAGGAGGTAGATTATATAGGGTACAATAAATCTAAATTTGCTGACTCCTACAATTACTCCTACAATTATGCTTACACAATTGACTCCTATAATTATGCTAATCAAATCTAATTACACCTCCTATAATTATGCTAATCACATCTAATTACACAATCAACTCCTTCAATTACGTTATACTGACAACAATAACCATATTACAACACAAGAGAATAATGCAAACTCAACATGGATAATGCCCATCTAGTATGGGTTCATATATGCTACAAATAAAAAGTAGACAACTACTGGGCACTAATGAGAAAAAGGTAATTCATGATGTTATAAATTGGTGATTATTGAATGATTCCTGTTGTCAAATCTTCTTAGTATGTCAATGCAATTCAACTTGCCATAGACGTGTTAATAATATGACAGCACAAAGGATTAAAAATAATACATCTCGTGTTTATCATATAAAATACCTGATCACTTTCATCTAAAAATGTTGTGAGCTCATCCAATAACAGTACTTTGCAAGCATCAGCTAAAGCACCCGCAATTGCAACCCTCTGCTTCTGACCACCACTGAGAGTTTGAACAGGCCTCTAATAATGCAACAAAAGCCCAAAGTAGATGTCAAACTTCTTGCAAATGCTTTAACTATCCAAAAGAAATTGATGCACATAAATTACCCGCAGGTAGTTAGACATGCCAACAGCATCCAAAGCTTTAGACACCCTGGATTTAACCTCATCACAGGTCAAATTGAACTTTCCAAGACCAAATGCCACATCGGCTTCTACTGTAGGCATCACTACCTGCAACAAAAGAGGAATTGCCATCATAGGCACTTTTTCGTTGTTGCTAAGATGCCATCATAGGCACTCGCTGGTAGCTCTTTTGAGCAGTTTTCTAGCCACAATAATTAGCAAACTGTTTTGGTTTCACCTAAAAGCATCCAAGTCTTGCATTTTCATGGTCTCAATTAAAATGTTCTAGAGGTCAATAATGAAACATTATGTTAGGTTGCAAACAATTTCATCTTGAAAGGAAAATACTGATATTAAGATCACATTCGATTACAGCATACAGGCATGAGTAGGGATAACCTCAAGATAATCTTTTAATTAAAAATTTGACCTCCTCAAGGCATCAAATTGAATAACTCCCATTGTCCTTTATTTCCTCCTTTTTTCTTTTGGGTTGAATCCCTTGCCTTACCCTAATCAGTCTTACCCTTACCATACAAAATGAAAAAAAGAAAAAGAAAATACCAATCATCTATGAAGCACGTACACTGACTCTGACACCAATATGGATAAGGATATGATATGATACAATATAAACATGGACGTGTTAATTAATAAATAAATACATTTAAAGAAATTTTTAAAAGATAAATAACAAACACCAAAGGCATGAAATATGTACAAACAATAGAACTAATTTAGAAGTGGTAAGTACCAAAAGAACACATGATCCACATTTGATTCACAGAAATTTGGAAATTTGAAGATTCCTAACTTTCTAAAACACTAGGCCCCATATTTTATTTAAACCCCCTTTTTTTCTCTAAAGAAATCAATTTTTACCCTCAAAAGTATCCATGCCAAATCCATGATTTAAATTAATTTTCTAACATGAGCATCCCGATATATATCCCAACATATGTGCATTAGATACATATTAGATAGGGGTATGAGAGCTAAAGTCTCTGTTCTGCCTAGCCTATCAGCACTAAAGTGACTTCATGGGGCATTGCTGCCTCAACAACACCTAGCTAGAGCTCACTTGTATCCTATACTTCTAATGCGAGTGAATGAGTTCAATGATGAACGCCAGATGTGTCAATATAGTAGATATACCAGCATCTTTTCTGTGCTTCTATAATAAAAATCCTTATGTTGGTATAAAAAAAGGGGAAAACATTCTTCATTGTGTCATATCAATACCTAAAAGAAGAGAACCTCGTTCTAATTTTTTGACATTCTTTTTTGAATTCTTTAGAAGAATGCCAACTCTAGAACCAGCCTGTAATCTCATCTCTTCAAACTGAAAAGTCCTAGGAAGCCAATCGAAGAAAGCAACTCATCTCTCATCTTCTTTCTTTATTTATTTTTTTGATAACATAGGAACCTTTCTAAAGAAGAGCCCTTTGGACTCACCTCTAACTAGTAGTAAAACCTACAGACAACTAACCCCACCCGCTAGAACCAGTTGCCGGGTAATACAGAGGATCATTTTTGAGTGGGGGTGCCTTCCAGCCTCAAATCACCCCTAACGAGCTAAGCAGTTTATCTTCTTGCCTAAATCAGCCATTACACCCGTTTCAGTAATCAGCCACCATATGAAAAGAGTAAAGGACACTCCACCACAGAATACCAATTACCTACCATTTCTTTTGATTGGTAAGTTACATACCCACCCGACGGGTCTTTGAACCCATAACCTCACCCTCCATCTTACTCTTTTACGGAAAATGTGCCATTTGAGCTGAGCTCATTGATAGAATAGCAGTTGCAAACAACTACCTCCAACCTTGAGTAGGTTCCTATTACTTACTTATACTGTTATACATCATAGGTATTATATATCTTAGTCTATGATTTCACTAAAAATTGAGCAATTTTAAGACTTACAACTAAACATGAAAAAACTCAATTCTTAAATTTTACAAACTATAAACAACACAACATCGGAAATGGATAAAGAACACACCTGATGGTCTGGATTTTGGAAAACAAAACTCTTTGGCCGTTTTACGTACACGGTTCCATCCGTCGGACTCAAAACACCAGCCAATATCTACATAGTTCTTGACATTGTTTGATGAACATAAGCAATCTAACAAATTCAAAATGCACTAAAAACCCAGTATTATTTATTAAAGAAAAAAATTGGGTGTACCTTCAAGAGGGTAGATTTTCCACAACCGTTGGGTCCAAGAAGCATCCAGAACTGCCCAGAAGGAATCCGAAGCGAGCAGTCCCGAAGAATCGGCACGACTTTTCCCTGCCTTGTTGTGATAGAGAAATTCACATTCTGACCCTCGATGGCAATGTTCTCGGTAGCATTAGTCCTGTGAAGACAGAGAGTAAGAGAATTACAACAAAAAAAGGCAGAAGAAACCGCAAATTTTGATTGCACGTTTGGTGTTTGCAGAATTGCCTAGCTGAAAACATGTATGTAGAGAGAAAGAAAGAGAGAGTGAAGGGGTTGAGACCTGAAGGTAGAGGTAGAGTGAGGAGGAGGGAAAAGAGGCGCGGAAGCGCGGAGGAGAGTAAAGAGATTCATAGCATTTAAAAGTTAACTAATTATATGACTTTCTTTTGTTCATTTATTTAAAATTTAGATTCTCTCATCTCTTAGATTGGATTTGCTACCCTGGGATTGGAGATGGCTAAGGCCCACTTCTCTCTTTTGGGTTTTCAATAAAAATTTATTCAGGACAAAAAAAAAACCCAAATTGTATACAAAGATGACATTCTATTAAGAAATTGGAAGAGTCATGTGGCCTGTGTAGTCTGTTGTTGAACTTGACTTGACAAGCTTACATTACATATATCGTGTCTAGATTGAAAGAAATCTTTGGTAACATATGCCAGATCAGTTAAGACTCTGTTCTTTCGAAGGTTTACTCATTTATAACATTCCTCTCTCTCTCTCTCTCTCTCTACGGTCCCTTTTTTTTTTTTACTCTCTTTCTCGTCGTTTTAAGTCCTTCCTATTCACTTTTTTGTTTTTGATTACTTGACTTCTATATACTTGATTAAACAAGCACTTGCTTTCAATTCCCACAATTTGTAAAAAAAAAAAAAAAGGATAAAGAGCACCATTTTCTCATATTGACATTATTTCCATTCTTCATCTTCTCTGTGGTATATTAAAACCATTATTCGTATTTTGTTCACAACTTCACAAGGAAAAGCTGCCATAGAGAGGGAGGGACAAGAATATCAAATAAGAAATTGTTTTTTATGAGTCATAATTTTCACATGACGACCCTAGTCTGATGATAATGAGACGACCTTACAACACTTGAAGATTTTTATAAATGACCAATCATCCCATCTCCTTGGCATGAGGGTCTTCCTCCATACACAAGTCAACGCAAGCATGACGACCTATTTGGAGGGTTGTCTTGTTCAGGGCCAACGGTAGATCCCCAAAAACACGGGACCCACATCCCACGTACTGAGGATCTTGGATGACGATCAATGTCCCTAAGATCTTGGAGTATGACCCATGTCCCTAAGAGCTTGGAGGACAACCCACGTTCACAAAGCTTCAGGCGACGACCCTCACGTTCATTCCCATGAACGCCCATCAACACATTTTCTAGCAAAGGAGTGGGGGGTAGGCTTCTTCTATAAATAATCCAGGGCTTTACCAAGCTAAGGTATGCAATCCTAAACCCCAAAACTCTGTCATATTACTAAGAAAAGCAACCTAATTTTGGTATTGGAGAGTTCTTGGCTAGCACCACATCGATGCTCTTAGAGCTTGACCTTGTCCTTCTGACTTACAAGTACACGGTTGTCATGTTCGGAGCTACAACAATCATCTAGTGAAAATCAACTTCATTAGTTTTCATGGGACCAGACTATATCGAAGTGAAGTGTCGGACAAACAAAATCCAAACTTTGTGGTTGGCCCCCTTATGTATCTATGATTAACATATGTACAAGTATTGTAGATTCCTGCTAGAGAAAGAAATTGAAGCCATCTAATTCTGCACTACACTAGCGTCATAAGTTTTCTAAGAAATATTTTCTTTGTGTCCACTGATAATGATAAGTCATTTCCAATATTGTGAAGCTTGTGTCACGTCTTTCTTCTCGGTTTTGGTTGCATGTAGCATCCGAGAGAGAGAGATAAGGGGGAGAGAGAAAGAGGAATGTTATAAATGAGAGAGAGTAAAAAAAATGTTATAAATGATGATTGGTGATATGGAGGTTAATAAATGATTTTTTTTTTTTTAAACCATATATTGGATCATTTATTAATAGTTTAAAAAAGATGTAACTCTTTTGAAGTTACACCTAGTGTAACTTTACAGAGGTTACACATTTTCTAGCTAGACGGTTGATTTCTACCAGATCTAGGGGTGAGTAAAATACTAGTGACTATCTCATAAATATTCTAGAAATTAGTGATCCAAGAGCATTAATAACTGTCTCTCTCTTCATTTTCTTCTTCTTCTCTCTCACACAAGCATAAATGGCTTCCCTTTATTATTATTTTTAAATCTTTCGTCCTCTTTAAAAATTCTCGTCATCCTCAAACAAAAAGGACAAAAGATTTTTTTTTTCTTTAAAAATTCATTTAGGTTCAAAAGAGTCATCTCGTCTATCTTAGTTAGGTTCCTAACAGTTAAATGCCACCTAAGTCTATCAACCAAGTATTTTTTATTATTATTTAATTCAATTTATTATTTTTTTAATTAAAAATAGAAAGAAAAAAAAAATTTTTTAAACTAAATTCTTGAACTCATCTCTCTCTCTCTCTCTCTCATCAACCAAAATCTGGGGTGCAAAACGAAAATAAAAACCCATGTTTTATTTTATTTTATTTTATTTTTAATTTGGGGATGTAGCTTTCATTCTTCGATTTAATAGTTGGATATCAAAACCAACACAATTTGAATCAAATTGGATTCAATAATAAGAATTATTAAATTGGATTAAATAATAATAAAAATGCTAAGTTGACTGGTTTATGTGGCATTTAAAGGTTAAGAGCCTAACCGAGGGAAAATTATTCATTACTAACGGAACTTAGATAAATGTGTACTCTCTCCTCCCACTTGAATGATGGGTCTCCTAATTGAGATAAACAAATTGACTATTGTTAAATGTAAACAAACATAAGGGAAATGACAAATTTCAAAGTTAAGGAACCAAAATAAAAATACCACTGACTTTTGGGACTAAAAGTTTATTTTAGTTTAAAATATAGACATTGATTTTGTGGCTTTGGCTTGCTGCTGCCATCACATTGGCTCTTGTCAAATAAAATCAAATTGATAATTATTTAATTAACCTTTTTCACTTCACTTTGTGATAATCACTAGGCGATAAAATGTAAGCTGCCCAACAAAATCTAGCCCGTCAAGAATTTTGTTGAATTTTTTAGTTGTAAGCATGCAAATAACTTTGGTAAATACGAGTGAGCAGAAACATTCTCTGTATTTTATACTCACAAAGAAGATGACAATGAGAGAGACAGAGAGATGGCAAAAAGTTATGCGACTGGACTTTATTGGTAGAATATAATCTTACAATTTGTACTCGCCGCTTAATAATATGGAAAAGGATTAGCAAGGGTAAGAACAATAACAATATAATGTCGAATTTTTACAATTTCCATCAGCTTCGGATCCGTACATTATCTTGCATTTTTGTTTGCACTCGTAGAGCAGGTAGTCTGACCCAGGTGGATCGGTAGGGTTCATTGCCTCGCATGTTTTATCATCCACCACCATGGCCTCATTGCCTATAATCATTGAGAAATTATTCAATACAATTTATCATTCTTATAACCAAACAATCATGATTGTTAGGAATTTACCACATAATAAACAAGGTTTAAAATTTATATATTAATACGCAATCTCTAAAAAAAAAAAAATTGATTGTGAAGTTCCCTTCTTATGTAAACTGACTAACAAATTAAAGCTAAAAAGCATGAAGTTTAGGGTGAAGTACCATTAGTGATGAATAGAACAAGCAAAAAAAGGAAATAGACAGCGGGAGTTTTCATGATTTAGGTCTCTTGTTGATAGTTGCCGATGAAAGAGATGTGAGACAAGGTGCAATTGGGTAGTAAATGACAACTATACACATATATAGAAAAATTGCATGAATATAAGACAAGAATATCATCACCTTCGAGACTGACATGGGGTCCTCTCAGTTCTCCACGAGAACTACATGCGGATTTGTAACGTCCCATATATGGAAAGTTCAGTCCCCTTTGAGTGTGTGAACATGAGGTTGGCAAGTGAGTGATTATTTAATGACCTATTAATTACCTGCTACATTGTCATGATTTGCTGGACAAACAGGAATAATTTGGGAAATTTAGAGAAAAAAAAGCCCCAGAATTGGGCTCCCATCCGAGGCCACACGCCTGCGGGAGGCCAGAGCAGGTGAACCTCTTTGAGCTCCTTCTCATCTATATTGTAGTCATCAGAACTCGCTCCGTTGTCATCATCGAAAAGGGTGAGGATAACCCGTTGACGGTTGGACTCAACTGACACTTTTTAATATTTCTAATGAAGACTTTTAGGGTTTAAATCCTCCCCCAACTATCGAATTATAAAAAAAATATATTAGTTAAGTTGAAGTAAAAATCAACTAATATTTAATGATATATGGACTAGAGATTGTTTTGACCATTAGATTTGTTATTAATCTACTTGTGTACAAAAAGTTCAACTCTTTTTGTTTTTTAATCTTTCAATGCGATCTACAATATATATGGAGGAGCCCAGTCAATTTTGATAGTCTCTAATATTTTGGTATATATATGATAAAATTACTTAAAATTTATAGATGAAAACCATGTAAACATATTTATATACATTAAAAATAGACAACATTTTAATTTGTTCTGAATTAGTGGTATCAAATTAATTATTTATTTATTTACTCAAATATGAATGGTAGAAAATAGTGAGTATATGGGTAAATGTAATGTTTATAATTTTAAGTAAAAAATTAATTTAAGGTAAATTATACTTCAAGGTTAAGTGTAATGACAATAACCTCCAAAGGTGAACTAAAATGACAGTTTCACCCTCGAGCTTTAAAATATAATTATCATTAGTCATTCTGTTTCTTAACATTAACAGAGTATTCTATTTTTCTAAAAAGATTCTCACTTAAACCTATCGTTTCCTTAACCATAGTTAAAAGGAACTCTTGCTTAACCCAATTCTCTCTCACCCCAGGCCCGGCCCAAACATAAAGCCATTTAAGCAATGGCTTGAGGTCCCCGAAATTGGGAAGGCCTCAAAATTTTAAAAGCCCACATATATAAGCCCATTTTAGTCATTAACATACTTAATAAAAAAAAAATTTTCCAGCAGCTGCAGCTGGCCTGCTGCACAGCAGCTGCAGAGCATTAAAGTCCATCAATTCTGCAGGATTTCCAGCCGGCTGCTGAAGATTTGTTTTCCTTTTTCAGTACACGTGTCAACTCCCTCAATGTTTTAGATATTAAAATACAAAGTAAATATATATTTTTTTTTTCCAGCAGCTGCAGCTGGCCTGCTGCGCATTAAATTCCATCAATTCCAGGATTTTTCAGCCGGCTGTTGAAGATTTTTTTCCCTCTCTCTGTACGCGTGTCAGCTCCTTCAACGTTTTAGACATTAAAATACAAAATAAAATTTTCTTTTCTGCAGCCAGCCGGCTGCTGTTGATTTAATTCAATCAATTGTACAATAATAGTATAAGATTTTTTTTTTCTCTCTCACGTGACATCTCAACTCCCTCAGGCCTCACCGTCTCTTTCTCTACTCTTCAGACTTCAATTTCTCCACTTTTCTCCTAAGTTCTAATAGTGGTCCAAACTTTTGCTCTCAGTCTCTCTCTCTACTTATTGCTTTTCGCTGAAGTCGCTGTCTCTCTCTACGTCTTGAAATCTTCTACAAAATTTGGATTCAACGTATAAATAGGTAATAATATCAATCTTTACCCTCTTGAATAAATTTTTTTTTTCTTTGCAATTGGGATTTGTTTAATAAACTGTGAATTTTTTATATTCATTGTTCAGGTATTAATTTTATGTAGATGAGTAGATATTGGGAAAAATCAACGTAATCAGGTTCTATTGTTCTATACTTTCCTATTTTAATTTCATTAAATTTTACTTATTAGTTAGGTACTATTGTAGACTTGTAGTAGTATTGTTACATGTTTTGGCTGTTATTTGTTTTTTGGATGTAAAGTATTTGTTGTTTGTTTGTTTGTTTTTTTTTTCCTATATGGCTCCTCGAAAATATGAATCTGGGCATCAGAAACTAAAAAAAAAAAAAAAGAATAGAAAAATTGATTGAATCCCAAAAGGGAGCTCTTGAAAAATTTGTTACAAGTAATAAACAAAATATCACAGAAAAATTAGGTGATAGTTCAACAAATGAACAAGAAATTCATCTTAAAGAATTAGAAGATAATACAATAATACCATCAAAAGATACAAATGAAAATAATCCTTACGATAGCCAATTGAAAGATACTAATGAAAATAATCTTAATGATAGTCAATCAAAAGATACCAATGAAAATATACCGAATGATGATCAAAATTTTAATATACCTACTTTTGATGAAGAACATGAAAAAAATTTAGAAGCAAATGAATATATTAACGAAACACTTGATTATAGGCCTTTAAATATTTATGATCCAGCTCATTGGAAAAATATTGACTCAAAATTGAGAGATTTATTAGTAGAAAAGGGTCCAATTAGACATAATGATTCAGAATTTCCTAAAGATAGAAACTCTAGGCATTTTTCTACTACATATTACACTCGAATCTTACCAAATGGGGAGAAACATGATAGAAAATGGTTAGTGTATTCAAATGAATTAGATAGTGTATTTTGTTTTTGTTGCAAGTTGTTTAATTCGGAATCTTGTGCAAATCAATTAGCTAATCAAGGAACTAATGATTGGAGAAATCTTAGTGGTAAAATTAAAAGACATGAAACAAGTAGTGAGCATATTACTAATATGAACACTTGGAGTGATTTACAAATAAGATTATTGAAAAATAAAACAATTGATAAAAATGTTCAAGAACTAATTAACAAAGAAAAAGATCGTTGGAAAAATGTATTACAAAGAATTATTGCAATCATAAAGACTTTAGGTAAAAATAATTTGCCATTTCGAGGAACAAAAGAAAAAATTTATCAAGAAAATAATGGAATTTTTTTAAGTTTAATTGAAATGATTGCAGAATTTGATCCGGTAATGCAAGAACATATTCATCGTATTCAACAAGGTGAAATTCATAACCATTATCTTGGTCATAAAATTCAAAATGAATTGATACAAATGATAGCAAATGAAATTAGAAGTAAAATTATTAAAAAAATTAAAGAAGCAAAATATTTTTCTATTATACTTGATTGCACTCCTGATATAAGTAATCAAGAACAAATGACTCTCGTACTAAGATGCGTGGATATTTCAACAAGTCCAATAAAAATAGAAGAATATTTTTTAGAATTTATAAAAGTAGATGTCACTACTGGTTTAGGTCTTTTTAATGAACTTATAAATGTAATAACGAAATTTCAACTTAACATTAATGACATACGAGGACAAGGTTATGATAATGGATCTAATATGAAAGGAAATAAACAAGGTGTACAAAGAAGACTTCTAGATATTAATCCTAAAGCATTTTACACACCATGCGGTAGTCATAACATTAATCTAGTACTTTGTGATATGGCAAACTCTTGTACTAAAGCTGTATCTTTTTTTGGAGTGGTACAACGTTTGTATACATTATTTTCTTCTTCAACAAAGAGATGGAATATTTTAAAAAAAAAAACTATCAAAATTCACTCTTAAGCCGTTATCACAAACACGTTGGGAAAGTCGCATTGAAAGTGTTAAAGCTATAAGATTTCAAGCTTCAAAAATAAGGGATGCTTTGTTAGAGTTAGCAGAAAGTAGTGATCAAGATTCTAAAACAAGAAGTGAAGCTAACTCTTTAGCAAAATATGAGTTTGGAGATTTTGAGTTCTTATTGAGCTTGACTATTTGGTATGAAGTGTTATTTGCGGTCAATTCAGCTAGTAAAATTTTACAATCTAAAGATATGCATATTGATGTGGCTATAAATCAATTAAAAACTCTTATAGATTTTTTCAAAAATTATAGAGAAACTGGATTTGCAACTGCTATGAGTTCAGCCATAGAGATTGCTAAAGAATTAGAAATTGAACCGATTTTTCAAGAAAAACGTGTAATTCGTAGGAAAAGACACTTTGATGAAAATGTTGATCACGAGATAACACAATCCGTTGAAGAATCTTTTAGAATCGATTATTTCTTATTTATAGTTGATCAAGCTATTTCCTCAATTGAGCAAAGGTTTGAACAGTTTCATATATATGAAAAACTTTTTGGTTTTCTATTTAGCTTCGAAAAATTAAAATCATTTGACGATGATAGCTTAAAAGATAAATGTCTTTGTCTCGAAAGTGCTCTCACATATAAAAATTCCATTGATATTGATGGTTTAGATTTATTTTCGGAATTAAAAGTTTTAAGAGAAGTTATACAAACAGAAGAAAACAAGAACACTCCAGTTGACATATTGAATTATATTAAAAAATTAGAAACTTTTCCAAATGCTTGTATCGCATATAGAATTTTATTAACAATTCCCGTAACAGTTACTTCTGTAGAAAGAACTTTTTCAAAATTAAAATTGATAAAATCTTACCTAAGATCGACTATGTCACAAGAAAGATTAAGTGGATTAGCGATTTTATCAATTGAAAAGAACATGTTAAAGAAAATTGATTATAAAAGTGTGGATGCTCAAAATTTCTGCTTCAATGGGCCGCGTATCAATCCACGAACGGGCTGGACACGGGCTGAGTTTGTGTAGATGGGGGTGTTGAGCCCAAAACTCTACATCAAGTTCGGTAGACTACTTGATGGCTGATGGTACTGTCCCTCTAGTACCTCTTGATCCACCGGGCCGCGATACTCACATAGAGAGTTGCGGTGGATGAGTAAAGTTAGCACCGCAGATCAAAATGAGCTAATAACCATAAATTTTGCTTCTACCAAAACATTCAGTAATTTCAACATACAATGATAATAATACGTAAGGGATACATTACAAACTTACCTACAGGCAAGGAGAACCAATCCCGCAGACTGAAATCAAGCACAACTAATTTAACTTTGTCAAGAGTCTACAATGAGTGGCAGTAGATATAGTACATATAATAAATAATGAAGCTCAGGGGTCAGCGCCGTAGACCAAGAAACTGAGCACAATGTATTTGGCTTTCTCCGTGACTTGCAAAAAATAGGAGCAGATTAAAGAAATACAATAAATCATGGAACTTAGGAGATTTGGGGAGTAGGAAAAGAATCATCTACCATGCAAAAATGTACATGAGTTAGTACCATGGATTGGGTTAAGTGTTTAATGTGAGTATTTTGGTGGGTGAGAATGAATCTTTCTGTTGTAGCAGAATAAAAGTATTTTTGGTCTATCGTAGACCTACGGGAAGTGTCCCGTGAACTCTTTCTGGTTATCTCATTCCTTTGAGCTTTTGAAGTTAGCTCTTATGGAGGAGTTAATTCCAGTCTGAAATTTCACCAACCAGTTGACCAACCCCTTCTTCCTCTTTCTCGCCTCTATTTATAGTGGTGTTATTATCTTGTGGTTTCACTCATTGTCTTCCTCATCATGAGCATCACCGTTTATCCGGGAAACAAAGGGGCGGGATTTGACAAAAATGTCAGTTTAAGATCAAAATAATGGTTTTCATTTGCTGCAGACTTGATTCGGTTTGCGGCAGACGACGGATTTTCAGCTCATTTATGGCGTTGGACGTGATGAGCATTAAATGCTTAGTGATGGGTTGAAGTAATTAAATTGACTTGACTCATATACGTTTTGCATTAATTAAATTTGATCTTACCACTTTTAGTATTGTTTCCCGGCAGATTAATGCCTTTTCTGTTATGGTAAATCAAAGAAATATTCAGTAAATTGATTCCCCTACCTCCAAACCGTTCTTCCTAAACTCCATGATGAGGATGAGCAAGGACCACCGGAGTGCTGGGCTGCGGTGGTCGTTGCCCTTGGTTGGTGTTGGCTTGGGCGGCCATGGCAGACCTCTTGGTCTGTTTTGCTCTTGTCCCATCCTTTCCATCACTTCTTGTTTTCAGCTGGTATTGCCGCAGATGGTTTTGTGAGGGAGTTCGCCATAAACCAGTGGACAATGTGGAGGACCAGCCACCTTTTTCATCATTTCTTGTTTCCATGGATGCTGCCGCAGACCATTTTTCTAAAGGTGTGACTGTTGGTTAATGAAGAAATCGATACCCTTCCTATAAGTATGAAGCTTGGGAATCTGATTTCTTCATCTTGGAAATGTCTCCCTCAGCTCCTCGAGCTCCGCACCAAGAAAGGAGGGAAAGATGAGGCTTCATGTGGGAGTCATTTTTCCCTCTCTTTTTGAATTATTTTGAACTTTCTGATGCTACTTTGGCTGACATAAGTTTGTGGATTGAATGGGCTGGGTTTCTCTTTTTTTTGGGCCTTGGGCTTGGTTGATGGCTGAAAGCCATTTCTTTTTATATTCTTGCTACCGTGGACCACTGGTCCTGATGGGCTTTGGGCCTTTGACAAATTTTTGGAGTTTTGGACTTGGTTTGCTGTGGACCAAAAAAACGAGCCTCTACAAAAAGTTTGATAAATAATTTTGCATCTAAAAGAGCAAGAAAAATGAAATTCTAGTAAAAAAAATCATAGATATTAATTTAATTTAGTATTGAATGGTTAAAAAAAAAAAAAAAAAAAAAAAAAAAAAAAGCCCCAATTTTAGATTTGGCTTGAGGCCCCCAAAAAGTTTGGGACCGTCCTGTCTCACCCTCTCATTAAACGGCTCTCTCTCTCTCTCTCTCTCTCTCTCTCTCTTCTGTGCAATTCTTAATTGGCACTTTGTCATGCCCTCACGTTGCCTTCGGCTTGGTGGCTTCAATGGCTACGATGGGACAAGGCGTGAGCTGCGGTGGGACACACTACCGTAAGTGATGATTTGGGCATGAACCACGCTGTTGTTGGTTATGATCTGGTGGCTTCGGTGGTTGCGGGGGTTGGGCTTGAGCTAATCAGTGGGTCTTTTGGGCGAGGCCGTGGTTTGGGATCACACTCTGTTTTATGTAAAATAGATTTTGCTTTTGAACTAGTGAAAAGTCCACTGAAATTATAAACTAGTCTCAGCTGAAGAATGAAGTAGCTTTTTTATTTATTGCAAGTTGACGGTCCTTGTCTGGCGCCTATTGGAGCTTTAGTTGATGATATTTTGCAAATCAGGATTTCTTGTATTGGTTGTAAGTTTTCTCTTATCAAATCTTCTTGTAACAAGGCAGCTTCTGCCTTGGCTTCAGAGGCGTTGTCCTCAGTTACTTCTCAGGTGTGGTTTAATCACTGCCCTGTGAATATCTCCTCATATGTTCTTTCTGATTCTTATTAATATTAATCTCTATCGTTTTTATCAAAAAAAAAAAAGTTTCTGTATTTTTCCAGCTACATTTTCTCAGTAATCAACAGGAGCGTTAACTATTATTTTTCAATAACCTACTTTGGAATTTCAAATCGCAAGTGTACGGATTTTGTTCATTATATGTTTTATCTCTGGACATTTTCACACAGATTGTTTACTTGATATTTGCAATGGCAATGATTCTGAGTTGTTTTATTACAAGCTTGGTTGATAAAGAAAGTGTTTTTGTGGTATTTTTGAGCATTATATTCGTTGATACAATTCAAGTTATGGGAATCTAGGTTGGCCTCTTAATAAATGTGTAATTGCTATGTGGTAATGCAACAGTCAAGCAATCATAACCCCTTATGATTTCTTAGAACCATCAGCAGCACCAACACCTCAAGTGTCAGCCAGTTAACAACGTTCATCATCATCAACTTCAGAAACCAAGCTGATGGAAATTGCAAAAATTCGACATTATATTGTTACTGTTCTTATCCTTGCTAATCCTTTTAATCATTAAGGGGTGAGTACAAATTGTAAGATTATATTCTACCAATAAAGTCCGGAAATTTAATAAGAACTTTAACATAATATTAAAACATGTCAAGATTATGGCATTTTAGTAAGTGAAAGGGGTGAAAATTTTGAAAAAGATTGATCGAAAGGGTATAAAGATACAACATTAAAAAGTAAAAATAAAAGACAAAGTTTTTTGATTTAAGGGTTGAGATTAAAAGTGAATTTTTCGAATATATAACAAAAAAATACTGTATAAAAAAAAAAGTGATATTTTCAACTTTTTTATGTCAACCCTTAAAATAATACTGTTAAAAAAAAAAAAAAAGTATCGTACCAGCTCCCATCCCCTATCACTCTTAAATATTTTGATTTTTCTTCCAAAACAGTTTTGGACTTCATTCAACATAGGTGGAAAATTTTTCAAATGCTTTACTTTATTTTTCCTACAAGTAACATAAGCATATTTCGAAAAATCATCAATAAAGGTTATGAAATATATATTTTCACCTCATGTTAAAATTTCTTTAAATTTAGAAATATTTGTGAGAATTAAATTCAACAGTTCAAAGTTCCTCTTCACACTTTTAAATGGATTTCTTGTAATTTTGCCCATGCTACATGATTCACATTTTTCAAATTAATTTTCTAGTTTAGGAATTAAACCCAAGCTACTCATCAGGTTTTTCATTTATTTAGAATTAACGTGACATAAACGAGCATGCCAAATATTAACACAAGAAACAATCTGCGGGACAACTGAAATTCAATTCAATTCAACATTGAGTTTGAACTTTGAACATACATCACATACATAGCTTTTCATACAAACACGCCATTCTTTTATTGTATAAACTAATCAGACTCAATGGCTTGTTTAAAGCCATCCTTATTAAGAAGGAAGCATGGAACCAATTTTTTTTCTTTCTAATTTCACGAGCATAAAAACAACTTAATTTAAGGGTTAACTCACATCCAAAAATAAATTTGAGCTTAATCTCTCCATATCCAACGACATTGGTGGATATGGAGATTTAATTTGATCTTGATAAAGAAGAAGAGGAGTTGATGAACTCAATGCAATCCTCAATGGCTTTTGTTCTATGAGAATCAATAGGAGCTATGATGGGCTTTGATCTTCCTAATGAAGAATCCTTAGGTGAGTATCTCCTCCTCGTAGTCACCGACTTAATTAGGGTATGTTTGGGACGGAGGGAGAGTGGAGGAGAGATGAGGGGAATGTTCATGAAATGTATTAATTTTTAGTATATTCCGACCATTTTTTTCTCCCCTCTCCTTTACTCTACCTTTATCTTCCCCCATCCAAACATAGGGTAAAGCTCTTGAAAACAAAAATCGTGGAAAACAATTAATGTGTACAAGACATCAACCCCAACACAGCTAAATACTTCTACATCACCCAGCCACAAGCAGGCAAAGGAGCTTACACAAACTACCAACTTATCAGTAAACAAATTTCAAAACTCATGGGAAAACAATGATTACAAGACAACATAAACCATCACCAATTCACCATCGCAAAAATCCCAGACCCATTAATTTGCCACTCCCAATCCCAAACCCATCGCAAAACTCATCGCAAAAATTCAGGAACAAAACCTCATGATTGACCTCCTCCTTCTCACTGTAAAGCCAAACCCCATGATTGACCTCCTCACTACTTGCTTTGACAACCATTGGTGGTGGCCTTCTGTTTCTTGGTTCCTTAAACTCCCTATCATGGTCGAAGCTATTGAAGATAGTGACGAGCAAGAGTAAGACCGAGTGGATTCGGTTCAGGAACCCTGATCAACAACAACTAGAAGATAGGCATCCATGAGAGAGAGAGAGAGGAACATAATTTATTTATTTTTTTGGGATTGGTATCCAACTATTAGAAAAGAAAAATGAATGCTTCATCCCCAATTATAAAAAAATTTGGGTTTGACTTTGATTTTTCACCCCAGATCTGGGCAGATGAGAGAGAGCAATGATTTTAATAATTTTTTATTTTTAATAATAGGATAAATTATACTAACGCTCTTGATGTTTGGTGAAATTAGACTCGTTATACCCTATATTCAACAAATGACACTTCGCTTCAAAATTCTCAAAATAATTCACACTCTGTTCAAAAAATGGAGTGGAGTGTGAATTATTTTGGAGCTTAGTGTCAATTATTTTGGAGTGAAGTGTCATTTGTTGAAAATAGTAGCGAATCTAGTTTCACCAAATATCGGAGGTATCAGTGTAAATTACCCTTAATAATAATAAAAAAATACTATATTGGATTAATTAAATAATAATAAAAATGTTGAGTTAATTTAGGTGGCATTTAAAGGTTAGGAGCCAATCTGTGATAGACATATTGACTCTTTGAAATGTAAACAAACGTAATGACCACCTTCAAAATTAGGGAACCAAAATAAAAACACCCTAAACTTAAGGGGTCAAAAGTGTACTTTACTCTAAAATATATGCATTGATTTTGTGGCTTTGTCTTGCTGCGGCCATCACATTGGCTCTTGTCAAATAGAGTCAAATCGATGGTTCTTTAATTATCCTTTTTTCACTCCAGTTTGTGATAACCACTAGGCAAAAAAATGTTAGCTACCCAACAAAAAATGGTTCTCTAGTTGTAAGCATGCAAATAACTTAGGTAAATACTAGCTAGCAACATTCTCTCTATTTTATACACACAAAATGGATGGCAAAGAGAGAGAGAGAGAGAGAGAGAGAGAGTTTTTTTTTTTGGGTTTGGTATCCAACAATTAGAAAGAAAAATGAAAAATTCATCCCCAATTATAAAAACAAATGGGTTTGATTTTGATTTTTCACCCCATATATGGGCAGATGAGAGAGAGACCGATGATTTGATTAATTTTTTATTTTAATAATAATAAAATAAATTGGATTAAATAATAAAAAATGCTAAGTTGAATTAGGTGGAATTTAAAGGTAAGGAGCCCAATTGAGATAAACAATGTAAATAATTGAGAGAGAGAGAGAGGAGAGAGAGAGAGAGAGAGAGAGAGAGAGAGAGAGAGAGAGAGAGAGAGAAGAGCAAGAGAGAGAGAGAGAGAGAGGAACATAATTTTTGTTTTTTGGGATTGGTATCCAACTATTAGAAAAGAAAAATGAATGCTTCATCCCCAATTATAAAAAAAAGATGGGTTTGATTTTGATTTTTCACCCCAGATCTCGGCAGATGAGAGAGAGCGATGATTTTAATAATTTTTTATTTTTAATAATAGGATAAATTACACTAACACCCCCGATATTTGGTAAAATTAGACTCGCTACATTCTATTTTTAACAAATGACACTTCATTTCAAAATTTCCAAAATAATTCACACTTCACTAAAAAAATGGAGTGAAGTGTGAATTATTTTGGAGTTGAGTGTCAATTATTTTGGAGCGAAATGTCAATTACGTTAGAGCGGAGTGTCATTTGTTGAAAATATGGTGTAGTGAGTCTAATTTCACAAAATATCAAGGGTGTCAGTGTAATTTACCCTTAATAATAATAATAAAAATACTATTAATTAAATAATAATAAAAATGTTAAGTTGACAATTTAGGTGGCATTTAAAGGTTAGGAGCCAATATGAGATAGACATATTAACTCTTTGAAATGTAAACAAACGTAATGACCACCTTCAAAATTAGAGAATCAAAATAAAAACACCCTAAACTTAAGGGGTCAAAAGTAACGGATCCTTGGAAAGCAAGAATTTGTAAAGGTAATGGGCTATCACTGTATTAGTAGTCCTAAGTTTTGTAGGGATGATGGGGTTAGATGGGGGAGCTTCAAAATTTGAATAAAAATGTCTAAACCAAAAGTATTATACATCCGGATTGAGATCTAGTACAATAGTTAGGGCCATTAATTAGCCACTCCCAAACCCATCGCAATAATCCCAAACCCATTAATTAGTCATTCCCAATCCCAAACCCATCACAAATATTCAATAACAAAACCTCATGATTGTTCTCCTCCTTCTCACCGTAAAGCCAACCCCCATGACTGACCTCCTCACTACTTGCTTCAACGACCATTGGCGATGGCCTTCCGTTTGTTGGTTCCTTAAACTCCTTCTCACGGTCGAAGCTATTGAAGATCGTGACGAGAAAGAGTAAGACCGAGTGGATTCGGTTTGGGAACCGGATCAGTAGCAACTAGAAGATGTCCATTTCAAGGCATCTAGGCAAGATGAGAGAGAGAGAGAGAGAGAGAGAGAGAGAGAGATTTTTCTTTTTCTTTTTCAGGTTTGATATCCAACAATTAGAAAGAAAAATGAAACATTCATCCCCAATTATAAAAACAAATGGGTTTGATTTTGATTTTTCACCCCATATATGGGCAGATGAGAGAGAGACCGATGATTTGATTAATTTTTTATTTTATTTTTATAATAATAATAAAAAATAAATTGGATTAAATAATAAAAAATGCTAAGTTGAATTAGGTGGAATTTAAAGGTAAGGAGCCCAATTGAGATAAACAATGTAAATAAACGTAATGACAACTTTCAAAATTAGAGAACCAAATTAAAACACCTCAAACTTAAAAGAACCAAAAGTGTAGTTTAGTCTAAAATTTAAGCATTGATATCGTGGCTTTGGCTTGTTGCGGCCATTACATTGTATTTTGTCTAATAAAGTCAAATTGATGGTTCTTTAAATTAACATTTTTTACTCCACTTTGTGATAATCACTTGGCGATAAAATGTTAGCTGCCTAACAAAAAATCTAGCCCGTCAGAAATTTTGTTGACTTCTTTTTAGTTGTAAGCATGCAAATAACTTGGGTAAATAGTAGCTAGTAACATTCTCTCTATTTTATACCCACAAAAAGGATGGCAATGAGAGACAGAGAGAGATGACACAAATTTATGCGCCTGGACTTTATTGGTAGAATATAATCTTACAAATTGCACCCACTCCTTAATAATATGAAAAAAGATTAGCAAGGGTAAGAACAGTAGCAAAATAATAGCATATTGCATTTTCCATCAGCTTGGGATCCGTACATTGTCTTGCAATCCCGTTTGCACTCGTAAAGTAGGCAGTCAGACCCAGGTGGATCGTTCGGGATCTTTGTCTCGCATGTTTTATCATCAATCACCATGGCCTCATTGCCTATAATCATGGAGAAATTATTCAATAAAATTTATCATTCTTATAACCAAACAATCATGATTGTTTGGAATTCACCACACAATAAAACAACTTTTAAAATCTATAAATTAATATTATAGACTCTCAATCTCTATAAAAAAAAAAATGATACATTTTTCTTGATTTTTATAGTAAACAATGAGAAACCGTAAAGAGATATATTTGATTTTGAAATTCCCTTCATATGTAAACTAACAAACAAATTAAAGCGAAAGAGCATGAACTTTAGAATGAAGTACCATTAGTGATGAAGAGAACAAGCAAAAAAAGGAAATAGACAGAGGTAGTTCTCATGATTTAGGTCTCTTGTTGAAAGTTCCCAATGAAAAAGATGTGAGACAAGATGCAATTGGGTAGTCAATGACTACTATACATATATGTAGAAGAATTGCATGAATATAAGACAAGAATATCGTCACCTTAGAGATGGACATGAGGTCCACTAAGTACTCCACAAGAACTCCATGAGTTGTAACGTGAAACTGTATATGGAAAGTTCAGTCCCATTTGAGTATGTGAATTGTAAAGGGAATATCCATCATGCACAATCAAGCATATTCTCTACCATCTATAGATTACACAGCTCACCACCAAAAGAATCCAAGCGATTAACAAAAACTGGCAACCTAGAGCTTTTAGCAGAATGGCAGCACTACACTGCCAATTACATATCACAACTCCAAAGACCAAAAAATATTGAGTGACCTCACGAATGATTGCCATATTTACTTTACGAGTCCCTTCAGGTTGCATACGTATCTAACATTGTTGATAATCCTGCCACAACTGGACACTCGAATGAATAATATGTGCTAGTTTTTTTCTTGACCACCATGGTCAATTGAGTTCCATTTGACTGAGCGCCGGTGGTGATGGTGGGAGGAATTCTGATTTGGGGATTTGTTATTATATGGGTCGATTAAATGGATTATTTTAATGGATCTGGGTAACCTTTCCGGTCATTCTAGATAAAATTTTATTTACATAAATCTGTTGTGCATAAATGATTGATTTGTAATGTTAAACTTCTTCTTTTTTTATTAAAAAAATTGTCACATAATTTAAATTATGTCACATCATCCTATTTGTTCACACGTAGACAAATATACTAACAGAATTGGAGGGATGGAGTAATAGCATTCAGTTTTGAAATCAATAGCGCTTGTTTTAAACTATATGGACCATTAGTGCTTAATTGATAAATTTTGGGGATTAACAATCCATTTAGACGTAAATTTGAATTTATATAATATATATATATATATATATATATATATATATATATATATATATATATATTCACATCATTGATTTGGATATGTCGAATTCTTTTGTTCATATATAGAAAATCATGCACATGGTCATGATTCTTACCCCTTTGTAACTAAAGTACATTTTTGGCCCCTTAAGTTTAATGGTATTTTCATTTTAATACTCTAACTTTGAAATTTGTCACTTAGGTCCTTTACAATTGTTTACATTTCAAAAGAGTCATTTCATCTTTCTAAGTTAGGTTCCTAACCGTTGAGGAGTCAAATTGAGATAGACAGATTGAGTATATTGAAATGTAAATAGGTGTTAGGAACTCAAATAACAACATTTAAAGTTAGGGATTAAAATGAAAATATTCCAAATTTTAGATTCCAAAAGTGTACTATAGTCTTAAATATACATTGATTTTGTGGCTTTGACTTTCTGCTGCAATCACATTGGCTCTTGTCAAATAAAGTCAAATTGATAGTTCTCTAATTAACCTTTTTCACTCCAGTTTGTGATAATCAGTAGGCGATAAAATGTTAGCTGCCCAACAAAATCTAGCCCGTCGGGAATTTTGTTGTTTTTTTAGTTGTAAGCAAGCAATTAACTTTGGTAAATACTAGCTAGCTACATTCTCTCTATTTTATACCCACAAAGAGGATGGCAATGAGAGAGCAAGAGAGATGTCAAAAACTTATGCAGCTGGACTTTATTGGTAGAATATAATCTTCCAATTTGAACTCACCCCTTGATAATATGGAAAAGGATTAGCAAGGGTAATAAGAACAGGTGCAATTTGATTTCGAATTGCAATTTCCATCAGCTTGGGTTCTGTGCACTATCTTGCAATCTAGTTTGCACACGTACGTTGAGTTGACAGGGGACCCATGTGGATAGGTAGGGATTATTGTCTCGCACGTTTTATCATCTACCACCATGGCCTCATTGCGTATAATCATGGAGAAATTATTCAATACAATTAATCATACTTATAACAAGCTGCCTTAGACCATTTAATGTACAAAGAATTATGCAAAATTGTCACTAGGTACGTACCTATACAATCTATCGATAACATATTATTTATCTATATGTTCTCAGTACAAAAATATATGTTTTTAAAGTAACAATTAATAATATAAAAGTAATAAATTTTTAATTTTGAATACAAATTAATGGCAAATGCGGCTGGAAAACAATTAGAATTACCAACTAAAGACATTTATACTTCATCTTCTTCACACTAAAAGCTATTTGTATTACCATATAAATTTTTAATATCTTTAAAGTAGAGGTAGATAATACAATTTGACTTGATGTATTTTTGTTGGATATATTTCAATGGTTTAAAACTTTTAATTTATATACACATGGTAGTATTTATTTGCTATTGGACAAAGTAAATTAACCTAAAAAGAGAGGACTATACAACTTACCCAATTGTACAGTCCTCTAAACAATTTTCATATTGGACAAATTAAATTAACCTAAAAAAACTGGTTGAAAATATGAAAATTGTACAGTCCTTTGAATAAATAGATTAAAAAAATTAAAAGTGATAAATAGGAAAAGCCTCTTCACATGCGCGTAGTGCGTGTGAAGAGCTAGTACTTATAACAAACAATCATGATTGTTAGGAATTCACCACATAATAAACAAGTTTTAAAATTAATAAATTAATACTATAGACTTTCAATCTATAAAAAATATTTGATTGTGAAGTTCCCTTCATATTTAAACTGACTAACAAATTAAAGCTAAAAAGCATGAAGTTCAGAATGAAGTACATTAGTGATGAAGAGAACAAGCAATAAAATGAAATAGACAACGGGGGTTTTCATGATATAGGTCTCTAGTTGAAAGTTGCCAATGAAAGAGATGTGAGATAGGTGCAATTGGGCAGTCAATGAGTACTATACATATATATAGAAGAATTGCATGAATATAAGACAACAATACCGTCACCTTCGTGACGAATATGGGGTCCACTAAGTTCTCCACGAGAACTCCATGCGGAGTTGTAACGTGCAACCGTATATGGAAAGTTGAGTCCCATTTATGTATACGAACTGTTAAGAGAATATCCCTCATGCACAATCAAGCATATTCTCTACCATTTATAGATTACATGGGCCACTACCAACTCTCGTCAACCAGCACACGTTTTAAGGAAATTCAATTCATAACAAATAAGACTTGATTTGTTCACTGCCATACATGGCTCATTGACATTATAATTTATTTTTTTATTTTTTATTTATTTTATAATCTTATTTATCCAAGTCAGTGTTCCGTAGATACACACATCTCGACTAATCTAGGGGGACACGTAACACTCTACTAGCCATGTGTACCATGATAGACGCAATACTTTGCCTTAGATAGGTAACTTTGAGGGGACTTAAACTAGTGACTATTGGTAAGCATACACATGACCAGACCAGTTAAGCTATTCCTCAAGGTTGACATTGTAATTCAAATTGTGATTTCATGAAGTTAGCATTTTCCTTGTAAAGGCTATGTATAAACATTTACCATATACATTACATTTTTAATATAGAGAAAAAGTCTCCACTACATTCAAGTCTTATTTATCTATTTTATGGTATCAAAGTCATCTGATTCACACCAACCTCTTCCATGGCCGACTCTAGCTCCATTGCCAATATATTTCAGATACCAATTATTTCTCCTCTAATTTCTATTAAATTAGATGGAACCAATTATCTTCAATGGACTTCATACCCATTTTGCGGAGCGATGAACTATTGAGTATTGTTGATCGCTCAGAGTTATGCCCTTCCAAGCACACAATTAAATCTGAGGACAAACACATTGTTAACCTAGCTTATGTGCTATAGAACAAAAAGGATCAACTCGTTTTAAGTAGTTTAATTTCCATTCTTACCTCCAATGGTATTTCCGCTGTAGACAGATTGAATACATCTCGCCAAGTTTGGATCTCTCTGGCAGCACGCTATGCCTCTCAATCAAAATCACGCATCACCCATATATATGAAGCGCCAACTACAAACCATGCGCCACGATGCTCGTTCCTGTATTGAATACCTCCAATTGGCCAAGTCTTGAGCCGATCAACTAGCTGCAATGGGCAAGCCTGTTGATGAAGAAGATATTATCTCTTTTACCATCAGTGGCTTAAACCCCTCCTTCAATGTCTTCATCAGCACCTTCAACCTTACTACATGAGAGACACCATTGCCTTATGTTGTCTTTTAAAGTGAACTACTCAATCATAAAATAAGTACTCTTTAACCTAATTCTCTTTCACCCTCTCATTAAACGATTCCAAACTCTCACTCTCTCTCTCTCCTTTGTGCAATTCTCTACTGGCACTTTGTCATGCATTCACGTTGCCTTTGGATTAGGCCGTCGGTGGCTATGATGAGTCTGGGCTTGAGTTGCAGTGGGGCACGTTGCCGTTAGTGATTATTTAGGCATGAACCATGTTGTCGTTGGAGCTGATCTAGTTGCTTCGGTGGTTACGGGGGTTGGGCTTCAGCTAATTTGGCATTGGGTATTTTGGCCAAGGTCGTGGTTTGGGCTTCATATATAGACTCTCAATCTTTATAAATAAAAAATAAAAAATGATATATTTTTCTTGAACCGTAAATATATATATATATATGATTGAGATTTTCCCTTCATATGTAAACTAACTAACAAATTAAAGCTAAAGAGCATGAAATTTAGAGAGAAGTACCATTAGTGATGAAGAGAACAAGCAAAAAAAGGAAATAGACGGCGAGGGATTTCATGATTTAGGTCTCTTGTTGAAAGTTGCGGATGAAAGAGAAGTGAGACAAGGAGCAATTGGGTAGTAAGACGGCTATACACATATATAGCAAAATTGCATGAATATAAGACAAGAATGCCATCACATTCGAGACTGCCATGGGGTCCACTAAGTTCTCCTTGAGAACTCCATGCGGGGTTGTAACGTGCCACTGTATATGGAAAGTCCTGTGTTTGGATCCTATTTTGGGAATGCATTAGAGAATGAGTATGTGAACATGGGGTTGGCAAGTGAGTGATTATTTGATGGCCTATCTATTACCAGCTAGATCTTCACGATTTGCTGGCCAAACCAGAATAATTTGGAAAATTTAGAGAGAAAAAAAAAACCCTGATTTTGGGTCCCACCCGAGGCCACACATCCACGGGAGCGGGTCAATCTCTTTAAGCTCCTTCTCATTCATGTCTTAGTCATCAAAGCTGACTCCCTTGTCGTAATCGAAAGGATGGGGATGGGTTCTTAACAGTCGTGCTCAATCAACACTTCTTAATGTTTTTAATGAAGATATTCAGGATTCAAATTAATCTTCCTTCAACTGTCGAATTATTTATATATAAAAAATAAAATAAAAAACTATCGAATTATAAAAAAAAAAATGAAAAAGTTAAGCCGAAGTAAAAATCAATTAATATTTAATGACAATATATACAATAGATTTTTTTTTTTTACCTAACTCAGTTTTAAATGTACTGTGTATTAAAAGTGCAACTTTTTAGTTATTTACTTATTTTATTGCGAACTATGATATGGAGGAGCCAATTCAATTTCGATTGTCTCAATTATTTTGGTATATGTGGATAAAATTACTAAAAAGTTATAGATGAAAAATCTGTAAAGAGATGGTATACATTAAAAATAGACAACTTTTAAATTTGTTCTAAATTATTTATTTATTTACTCAAATTTGAATGGTAGAAACATAGTAAGTATATGGGTAAATGTAATGTTTATAATTTTAAGTAAAAAATAAATTTAAATGGAATGACAATAACTCCCAAAAATGAATTGAAATGACAATCACATCTTTGAGGTTTGAAATATGATCTATTATTAATCTTTTTGTTACTAACTTTAACAACATTAACAAAATATTTAATTTTTCTAAAGACGATTCTCACTTCAACTTACCTTTTCCTTAACCACAGTTAAGTCTTCGTTAACCCAATTCTCTTTCACCCTCTCATTAAACGACTCCAATCTCTCTCTCTCTCTCTCCCTCCTCTGTGCAATTCTCTACTTGCACTTTGTCATGCACTCGCGTTGCCTTCGGATTTGTCCATCGGTGGCTTAGTGGCTACGATGGGGCTGGGCATGAGTTGCGTTAGGGCATGGTGCCGTCGGTGATTATTTGGGCATGAACCATGCAGTCGTTGGTTCTGATCTGGTGGCTTCGGTGGTTGCGGGGGTTGGGCTTCAACTAATTTGGCAGTGTGTCTTCTGGCCGAGGCCGTGGTTTGGGATCGCACTCTGTTTTTTGTTAAATAGTTTTTGCTTTGAACTAGTGAAAAGTCCACTGAAGTCTCAGCTAACGAGTGGAGTTTCTAATTGTTTCTAGCTACATTTTCTCGGTAACCAACAGAAGTTTAAACGACAATTTTTCAATAATCTGCTTTGGAATTTCAAATCACAAGTTTACATTTTGTTCAAATTGTGTACTTATTGATATGCTTTACTTAGCTCTGTGCAAAGATTTGAGGGTAAAAGTTGAAAACCTTAGGGGGTTTGTTAAATTTGTGAGTAACGGACAAAGCTCATTTTTGAAAGTTTAATTTAGTTCATTATATGTTTTATCACTGGATTTTTACTTGATATATTCAATGATAATGATTCTCAGCTGTTCTATTACAAGCTTGATTGATAAAGAAAGTGTTTTTGTGGTATTTTTGAAGATTATATATATTCAGTGATACACTTGAAGTTATGAGAATCTAGGTTGGACTTTTAAAAAATGTATAATTGCTATGAGGCAATGCAACAGTCAAGCAATCATAACCCTTTTGATTTCTCAGAACCATCAGCAGCACCAACACCTCAAGTTTCAGCCAGTGAACAACTTTCACCATCATCAGCTACAGAAACCAGAGGGAGAGAAGAGAGAATCAGATTAGATGAGAAAGAGAGAGGAAAGAGGGGAGAGAGAGAGGAAAACAATTAAGAATAAGAGAAAGGATAATCTAGAAATTTTAAAAATAATCAAAGGTTATTCTTTGAAACTTTATTCTCTAGCATAAAATGGTAATTTTATAATGGGTTGAAAGAAAAAATAAGGATAAAATAATAAGTTTCAACAAAAGTCCAGGTTAAAATAGTAACTTGATACTTAATCAAGGGTAATGACATCCATATTTCCGTTAATGTTATAACGCGAGAGAGAGAGAGAGAGAGAGAGAGAGAGAGAGAGAGAGAGAGAGAGAGAGAGAGAGAGAGAGAGAGAGAGAGAGAGAGAGAGAGAGAGAGAGAGAGAGAGAGAGAGAGAGAGAGAGAGAGAGAGAGAGAGAGAGAGAGAGAGAGAGAGAGAGAGAGAGATTTTAAAAAAAGTTGTAGTCAACTATGGTTTTTTGAATTTTTTTTTTTTTTTAATTATTACATGATCTAAAGAATAACTATTACGTCCATTTTGATAAGGAATTGTTATTTCTCATTTTAAAGAATAGTCATTCCTAAGGAATAGTTATTCTTTGTAATGAAAGCGTAACGAAACAATCGAATAGTTATTCTTTAGGAATAGCTATTACATTACAGGAACTATTATAGTATATCAAACGTGCCCTAAGAGTTAATTGCACTTTCTCCCTCTTTATTATTGAATCCACTTCAATCTCTCATTTAAACTTTCAAACTGATTAATGCCTCTCCTGATTTATTGGAATTAGAAAATTATCCCTTACTGTTAACATTTTCTTTTAAATAAATAAAGAGACATTACATGGTTTTAGAGTTTAGGGAAAAAATTAAAATGGACCCAATAATAAGGATAGAGTTTGGTTACAAACCAGATTGTAGTCAGCTTACTACAACTCACTACATGTCAACTAATAAGATTATCCACATGTACTTTAGTCACATAACCTATTTAATAAGTCATGTGACTTCTTTAAATAATACATGTGGATAATCTTATAAGTTAGCACATAGTGGGTTGTAAGTAACCAAATCTTATTCCAATAATAAAAGGTAAAAAATACAATTAACCCCATTTGTAAAGAAAAAATATTGACTAAACATTTTTGCATGACTTAATTAATAACCCTCTCTAAACATTACGTAGGAAACGTACTGTGAATTTCTCTCTTTGTCTCCAGCCTAGTCATAGTAGCCACGGCAAACCTTCGGGCAAAAGCTCTATTATCCATCAGACATGGCAGAAATGCTTGGGAATCTGAAAATGAGACTTAAAGTCACTAACTACATCAGATTTGGTTCTAATATAACTAAGGAAGTAGCTATCATGGCCTAGTCCCATGATGAGACTATTCCCTCTTTCTTGTTGAGACTATAGGAGTGTGGTTTGGAAGAGGGGAGGGAGTCCCAAGGGTCTTAGTATTCCACTCACCAGCTGGCACTGAGTCTGCTGGAAGGCATTGCGGCTAACTTGTGGAAACCAAAGACAATAGAGCATGCATAACACAACCTTTCACTTGAACCAAACCATTAAGCATTTAATGTCCTTCACCAGTCATTTTAAGGTGAGAATAGGGGTCTTGCCCCGAAATCTACCACAACTATATTACTTACCTTTCATATTTGAAATCTTGTAATTATCGGAAATCAAAGATCTGATTTCCCACCAATCTACCATCTATAGATTACATAGCTCACCACCAAAAGAATCCAAGAGATTACCAAAAACTGACAACCTCTAGCTTTTGGCAAAATGGCAGCAGTAAACCACCAATCACATATCACAACTTCAAAGACCAAAAAATCTTGAGTGATCTCACAAATGATTGCCAACTGTACTTTATAAGTCCCTTCAGGTTGCATACGTATCTAACATTGTTGATTGTCATGCCACAGTTGGACACTCGAATGAATAATATGAGGTAGATTTTTTTCTTGACCACCATGGATAATTGAGTTCCATTTGACTGAGCGCCGGTGGTGGTGGTGGGAGGAATTCTGATTTGGGGATTCGTTATTATATAGGTCGGTTAAATGGATTATTTTGATGGATTTGGGTTACCTTTCCGGCCATTCTAGATAAAATTTTATTTACATAACTCTGTTGTGCATAAATGATGATTTGTAATTTTAAACTTCTTTTTTTTAAATAAAAAAAATTGTCACATGATTTAAATTATGTCATGTCATCTTTGTATTCGCCACGTAGACAAATAAACTAACAAAATTGAAGTATTGGAGTAATAGCACTCAATTTTGAAACTTTAAGAACTAATAACACTTAATTGATAAATTTTGAAGGATTAACAATGCATTTAGGCCTAAATTTGAATTCAATTAATATATATATATATATATTTGATATAGTGATAATTAGTTCCAAGTTTCAACCTTTCATTGACATTAAAACTCACTTATCAAGTAAAAATATAAAAAAATAAAAGTGATGCACATCATCGATTTGGATGTGTTGATTCTTTTGTTCATATATAAAAGATCATGCACACCGTCATGATTCTTACCCCTTTGTAAAATATAGACTATAGCACATTGTTGGCCGCTTAAGTTTGATGATATTTTTATTTTGGTACCCTAACTTTGAAAGTTGTCATTTAAGTCCTTTATAATTGTTTACGTTTCAAAAGAGTCATTTTGTCTATCTAAGTTAGGTTCCTAACCGTTGAGGAGTCAAACTGAGATAGACAGATTAACTATATTGAAACGTAAATATGCATAAGGGACTAAAATAAAAACATTCAAAATTAGGAGATTAAAATTAAAACATTCCAAATTTTAGACTCCAAAAGTGTACTATAGTCTCAAATATATTCATTGATTTTGTGGCTTTGGCTTGCTGCTGCCATCACATTGGCTCTTGTCAAATAAAGTCAAATTGATAGTTCTCTAATTAAACTTTTTCACTCCAGTTTGTGATGATCAATAGGCGATAAAATGTTAGCTGCCCAACAAAATCTAGCCCATCGGGAATTTTGTTGATTTTTTTAGTTGTAAGCATGCAAATAACTTTGGAAAATACTAGGTAGCAACATTCTCTCTATTTTATAACCACAAAGAGGATGGCAATGAGAGAGGAAGAGAGATGTCAAAAATTTATGCGGGTGGACTTTATTGGTAGAATATAATCTTACAATTTGCACTCACCCCTTGATAATATGGAAAAGGATTAGCAAGGGAAATAACAGGTGCAATATAATGGATGAATGCAACTTCCATCAGCTTGGATTCCGTGCGCTATCTTGCAATCTATTTTGCACACTTTGAGTCGACAGGCCGACCCAGGCGGATAGGGACGGATTATTGCGTCGCACGTTTGGTCATTTACTCCCATGGCCTCATTGCCTATAATCATGGAGAAATTATTTAATACAATTCATCATTCTTATAACGAAACAATCATGATTCTTAGGAATTCACCACATAATAAACAAGTTTTAAAATTTATAAATTAATACTATAGACTTTCAATGTATAAAAAAATATTTGATTGTGAAGTTCCCTTCATATTTAAACTGACTAACAAATTAAAGCTAAGAAGCATGAAGTTTAGAATGAAGTACATTAGTGATGAAGAGAACAAGCAAAAAATGAAATAGACAGCGGTAGTTCTCATGATTTAGGTCTCTTGTTGAAAGTTCCCAATGAAAAAGATGTGAGACAAGATGCAATTGGGTAGTCAATGACTACTATACATATATATATATATATATATATATATATATATATATATATATATATATATATATATATATAATATAGAAGAATTGCATGAATATAAGACAACAATATCATCTCTTCGAGACGGACATGGGGTCCTCTACGTTCTCCACGAGAACTCCATGCAAAGTTGTAACGTGCAACTGTATATGGAAAGTTCAGTCCCATTTGAATATGTGAACTGTTAAGAGAATATCCCTCATGCACAATCAAGCATATTCTCTATCATTTATAGATTACACAGCTCACCAGCAACTCTCGTTAACCAGCACACTTGTTTAGGAAATCCAATTCATAACAAATAAGACTTAATTTGTTCACTGCCATACATAGCTCATTGACATTATTATTATTATTATTTTTATAACCTTAGATAACCAAGCCAGTGTTCCATAGAGACGCGCATCTCATTTGGGCATAACTCGAGCTTTTGAACGTCTTGATCGCTGTGTGGCAAATGTTGAATTGCAGCAGTGTTATAGCAGATATGAAGTCTCTCATATTATCCCACCTGTATCTGATCATCTTATTCTTAAATTGGAAACCTTCACATCTTCAATACCACGACCTTCCAAGAAAAGAACCCCTATTCGATTTGAAGCAGAATTAGAGAAAGGATAATCTAGAAATTTAAAAAATAATCAAAGGGTATTCTTGAAACTTTATTCTCTAGGATGAAATGGTAATTTTATAATGGGTTGAAAGAAAAAATAAGGATAAAATAATAAGTTCAACAAAATTCAATGTTAAAATAGTAACTTGATACTTAACCAATGGTAATGACATCCATATTTCCGTTAATGTTAATAATGGAAGGATTAATAACAATCTTATTTCAAACCTTAAGGGTGATACTGTCATTGCGGTCCACTTTTGAGGGTTATTATCATTTCACCAAACCTCAAGGAAAGTTATTGTAATTTACCCATAAGTTTAATAAGAAATTTAACATATGAATGAAACACGTCAAGAGTTTTGCAATTTTGTGGTATTGCTATAAGAGAGCGAGATTGAACTTGAGGGAGAGCTAAGAGGCTAGGGTGGTAGAGAGACTATTGCTCAAGAAGAGCTCACTACATCAAAGCATGTTTCTACTGTATCAGCCTTTGTTGCATTTTCTTAGGGATGATTTTCCGAGGAAAAAAAGAAGAAAATAAGAGAGGTTAGGGTATTCAGGGGAGGAGGCAGGTTATAGCCCCCTCCCCCTGAAAAAAAAATTAAAATTAAAATTTTTTTTTTATAGGTATTTTTCAAAAAAAAAAAATTAATATTATATGCGAAACAATAGAGTTAACCCTCCAAAAAGTAGGTATTAGCCCCTACAAGTGTTTTTTAAATCTCCTTTAGGTGGGAATTAAACTTACCTAACCTCATTTACTAAGAAACAATCACTACTACAAAGTTTTTATGATAACTTTTTACGTGTTTATGATAACTTTTTTTTACGTGTTTTAGAAACTCTTGGAGTTGAAAGTGAATATAAAAAGGTTATGTATGAAATTTGATTTAGAAACTCCATATGAATACATCACTACATCACTCTAGCTCCCCCAAGTAAAGAATCTTGGCTACGCCCTTGGGGTTAGGGATTGTGAGTTGGGGGATCGAGTATAGGTTGTGAGAAAGTGAAATAGAAATGTGGGATTTACAAAAAAAGAAAAATTAAATGGATAAAGAGGCCACAAAAAAGAGAAAAATGTAACGTGTATCAATAGTGTATCTCTAAGTTCCATCAAATGGGTGGGTTTAGGTGGGTAATAAATGGGTTGGGTCAATTAAAAACCAATTGCCCGTTTAGACCCATTTAACAAAATATGTATTGTCCATATCCAACTCAACCCACCTATTTACCCAATTATTTTATGTATGTAAATGGTCAAAATATCTTAAAACTTCTAAAATGATAAAAATGCCAATAAAAATGACAAAAATACCCCCAAATGATTAATAGGTGGGTTTGGGTTAATTTGTTAGATGTCCAATAAGCAACCAATTTAAAACCCCATTAAACCTAACTTAATTAGGCCTAATTGGGTCAGCACCCATTTACCCATTTATTAAATAAGTGTGTTTGGGTGGGTAATTAGTGAGTGTGTTTGGGCATATTTTGCCAACCCTACGCCAGGGCTCTCTCAACCAGACTTCAAAATGTTCGATGGAACGGATTACCCTTTTGTTTGAGCAGGGGGCTCCGAGTCTTGTGTTGGACCATGACGAAAAAACAAAGTGGGGGAAAGCTTTTTTTGCTGTGTTGGTTTCCAAGAAAGTGAAGGAAAAGCAAAGAGGTCGGGGATGGAGGTTTTATTCATTTTATTTTTTTAGTTGCTGATTGGCATTTTTAAAAGCCAAGTAAATGTTTTTTTTATTAAAATTAAGTGACATAAGCATTAGTTAGCCACGTCAATAATTTCCTATTTGACGACAAGGACAATGACGAAACATGCTTCAAAAGAGTCAGGATTAAAATGAAACAAAAAATTTCGGGACCAGAATGAAACCACCCATAAAAATTGAAAACCAAAAACATGAGATGTTTAAATACAGGTGAATCTTATGGTCTTCACTGCTGCTACTGACCTTCCATCTATTCAATTGATTAAGAGGGTTTTGGATGAGTTTAAAGTCATGATTGATTTAGAAGCTAATGAGCAAAAAAAGTGAAGTGTTTTGTGCTAGTATTTCCTTTAGTATTCAAAGAGCTGATTCTGAGCTCCCTTCACTTCAAAGAAGGCAAATTCCTGGTCAAATATTTGGGAATGCCTTTAATATGGGTTGGGTTGAAATTTCAAGATTGATGGCCATGGATAGAGGAATTACAGCTAGGAATAAGACAACCAAAAAGATGTCCATCTTTTGCAAGGAGATTGCAATTTCTCCAATAAAAAGGTCATTAAACTCATTGATGAAAATTCTCTAATTTCTTGTGGTCACTACAAAAAGCTTTACTTATTTCAATGCCTTTATTTTGAGAGTTTATTAAAAACCTTCGTAATAGCATTGATTTTTGTGGACTGAACCAATAAATTTGAAAAATCAATAGGCGTATTTGAATGGTCATTAAAAACCTACAATAATAGCATCAATTTTTGCATATTAAACCAACAAATCTAAAAAATCAGTAGATGTATTTCGATGGTCACAAAAAATTCTCGGAATAAGTCGGAAAGAGGGAAGTCTGAGCGCTTATTTTGGCTCTAAATTACTCTCTTCGTCTTCTTTTTGTTTTTCATTCTATCCTTTTCAATTACTTAATTCGAAGAGAGAGAGAGAGAGAGAGAGAGAGAGAAGGTTTTGAATTCACAGAGTTCAAGCGATGAAGGTTTCGCTCAGAAAGTTGTGAGGTTTCGCCTTGTAGAAACACGAGGGCAAGGATTGTAGAGATATTAAGCCTTTGTCAAAATTGGACGAGCTCGCTCAGGCTTTTGAGGTGTGCTTCTTCTTATTTCTTATGTTTTGTTTGGTTGTCGAGAAAATAATTAAAAGAAAATAAAGGAGAATGCACAAATCTCGGAAGAATATAATTGTTCCCCATTTAGCAATAAAGATTTTTTTAAAAAAAAAAATAATATTTATTTCAAGAGTTATAACCCTCGATAAAGATAAAATGCTTATTTCGAGGGTTATAACCCTCGATTCAAGTAATATGCGTGAAGTAATCCTACACTCATTATCGAGGGTTAAATACTTTCTTTGAGGGTTGGGAAGGCCGTCGAAAGATGTTTCAATGGTGTTTCCACTGATAGCTTTCGAGGGTTATCTTCACCGTCGGAACAACATTTTTCGAGGTGTTTGACCCTAAAAATTTTATTTTATTTTATTTTATTATTTTTTTTTTTTTGTTGTAGTGGGTGTTGATATTGAAGCCCAAACTCATTGAAGAAACACATACTTGTAGAGCAAGCAAAGTAATCCAAGTTGTTTATCTTGTAAACTGGTTAGTGTTTTACTTAATGGAGAATGGAAGTGGAAACCAAAGAGATCAAAAGAAATTGTATCTATCATGAGAAAGATCTCCTTGGTTTTGAGCTTGGTGAGAAGGATCAACCATTTTGACTGCCTTCCAAGTTAGGAAGATTCATAAATTGTGCTATAACTTGGTGTGAGGTGAGGCCCAAATGGCTTGAAATTTCTTGGTGGAAGTTAGTTTTGTTTCCTTATTTGTTCAAAACCATGCTTTCATTGAATGGCTTGTCTAAGAATAGATTGGCAACATGACCTAAGAATCTTCAGTTCGAGCTATAATGGTTATTCATGATGCCTAATCTATAGGGGATCCCTGGAAAGCAAGAATCACTTATTTTTAAGTGTTCTTTTACTAAAAGAATTTGGAAAGGTTATGGGCTACCACCGTATTAGTAGTCTTGAATTTTGTAAGGATGATGTGGTTAAATGGGGGTTTTAAAATTTGAATAAAAATGTCTAAACCACAAGGATCATACACCCGGATTGAAATCTGGTGCAATAGTTAAGGCTACCATGTAATAGTAAGTGAATAAGGTGAAAATTTTGAAAAAAGTGAAAGGGTATAAGGGTAAAAGTAAAACATTAAAAAGTAATAAAAATAAAAATAAAAAAAGAGAGAGAAAAAAGTTTTTTGATCTAAGGGTTGAGATTAAAAGTGAATTTTTCAACTTTTAATCTCAACCCTTAAGATACTATTTGTCTAAAAAAAAGTATCATTCTCCCTTCCCCTCTCAATTTTAAATCTTTTGATTTTTCTTCCGAAACAGTTTTGGACTTCATTAACAAAGGTGGGAAAATTTTCAAACGCTTTACTTTTATTTTTCCAAGAGAAAGATAAGCATATTTTGAAAAATCATCATTAAATGTTATGAAATATATACTTTCACCTCATTTTAAAATTTATTCAAATATACAAATATCAATTAGAATTAAATTCAACAATTCAGAGTTTCTCTTCACCCTTTTAAATGGCTTTCTTGTAATTTTGGCCATGCTACATGATTCACATTTTTCAAATTCACTTTCTAGTTTAGGAATTAATTAAACCCAAACTACTCATGTTTTTCATATATTTAGAATTAACGTGACATAAACGAGCATGCAAAATATTAACACAAGAAACAATTTGCAGTAACAACTGAAATTCAATTCATTTCAACATTGGGTTTGAACATTACATCATATGCATAGCTTTTTCATACAAACACACCATTCTTTTAAAGCCATCCTTATTAAGAAGGAAGCAAGGAACCAATTATATATATATTCTAATTTCACGAGTATTTAAAACAACTTTAAGGTTATATCTCACATCTAGAAGTAAATTTGAGCTTAACCTCTCCATATCTTACGACATTGGTGGAGTGAGGATCACAAAGTAAAATTTTATATTCATTCTAAATAGGATTTGTAAGGGGTTTTTGTTTTTTGTTTTTGGTAATTGTATAGTTCCTCACTTTCTTGTAAAGAAGACCAATCAATACTACTGTACTAAAACCTAGAAAGCTCTTGTCATATTTGTAAGGATGAATTGCACTTTCTCCCTCTTAATTATTGAATCCATTTCAATCTCTCTTCTAGACTTTCAAACTCACAAACGTCTCCTGATTTATTGGTAATTGGCTATTACCCCTTTATGTTAACATATTCAGTTAAATAAATAGGGATATATTGCGCAATTTTAAAATGTATGAAGAAAATTGAAATAGACCCCATAATAGAAGGGAGAAAATAATATAAATAACCCTATTTGTAAAGAATAAATATTCATCGAACTTTTTTCCATGACTTATAATTATATAACCCTCGAAACATTACCTATTATGAATTTCTCTCTCTCTCTCTCTCTTCTCCCCAAAGAACATGGGGTGAGCCAAATTACCAAATTGCCAACCATCATTGTTTATTAACACCCTCAAGTTGATGATGTTGTATATTGTGATTGGTTGAACTTACCGCGAACCAACGGATTTTTGTCTTGAAAATCTGGCCTTTAGAAATGCAAGAATTCATAATCTCTTATCTCTACACAGAGTAACTTACCTACCAAGTTCTCTTTCTCTCTCCCATGGCTTTCTCTGCAACTGTCTCACAAAACTCATTCTCATGCCTCTCTAAACTCCCTCATAACTTAACAAGAAACCTTCCTCGTTTCCCGTCAATTCGAGCCGTAAAAGCCACAGAACCGGAGAAGGAAAAGACTGCACAGACAAAGAGCGAAGAATCCTCTGTTTCTAATGCTCAACCATCAACTACAGCTCCTAAGACCCCCAGAAAGCCTGTCTATTCCAGTGAGTTCTGAATTTTCAAGAAAAAATGTTTTTATTTAAAAAAAAAAAAAATTAAAGGGCATGCTTGTTATTCTTATTCGTTGCTTTTTTCCTTTTTTTAATTTGGGGCAGTGAAGAAAGGTCAGATTGTGAGGGTGGACAAGGAGAAGTATCTCAATAGTATTAATGTAAGTATAATAAGTGGGTTTTTCTATGTTGCTAAAGCTGGATTAGTTTAATACAACTTTCCAATAAAGTCAATTTAATGCTAGTCATTGGATTTGATTTTTGGTTTTCTTTGGAAATGTCTATAGTCATTTCTTACAAAGAAGAGAGTTGAATAAGAATAAACTGAACTGAGCTTATATGTATGTGCAATTATATGGACTATATTTAAATCTTAGATCTTGTTTGCATCCATTTCTTTCTCTTTGAATTTGACTCCTTATACGTGGCTTTGGCATAATTAAGCTGGAATAGTTGGATGTTTGATTGAAATTTCAGTATCTATCTGTTGGGCACCCACCATACTACAAAGGGTTGGACTACATTTATGAAGACCGTGGTGAGGTAGCTTCTTTACACCCTCTAGCAGCACTCATGCAGTAAGGCTGGCCATTTCAAATTTCTTATGACACCATGATACTCTTTTAGGTCTTGGACATACGTAATTTTGAGACGGGGGAGTATGCACTAGTAAGTGATTCTTGTTTGAGCTTCTTCTATTTGATATAAACCCTTCAGATTTATTTATACAATAAAGAAAGTCTGCAGTTCAAAAAAAAAGAAAAATACTTGGCTTTAATCTCTGTTGTGTCATATGTGAAAGGCATTCTGAAACTTATGTCAAGCAAGATGATCACTCTACATTGTTTTCAAGTCAAACCATGTCAAACCATATCAAAGTTGTTTACTTTATATACAAAAACTGCAATATTTGCATTGAAATTTCAAGTTTCATATGTTATGGCGTCCACTGTATCAACCAAGATTAACACTTTACCGCAGTGAATATGTGGCTTTCAATGATTTAAGAGTGATGCTTTTACAGATTGGATGGGTTGGGATCCCAACTGCACCAGCTTGGCTTCCAACAGAAATGCTTATCAAGGTACTGCAAACAGTTAGTTTTATTGGATACTCCATACTTATCCCTACTGCACCAGCTAGGCCTAGCTTGGTGTTTGACTATTTAAGTTTTGTGTGATTGAACTTGGATCAAGATCAAAGCTCAGCAAGCCCAATTCAACCTTGGATCATATTTTATTTAGCTGAGCTCAAGTTTGTAGAAGCCTACCCAGGATAAGTTCATTGGCCTGACATTGATTCCATCTCAAAATCCATCACTTTCTCTTTTTAAAGTTTAAACATTGCAAATAAGCAATTTAATCACTCAAAATTCTTACTCAGCTGCATATAACTATGCCAAACCTAATTGAGCTGAGCTATTGCCATATAAAAAGCTTATTTAGCAGTTAGACATTGGCTCATTTGATTGGTGAAGATGCAGAGCTGCTGCTCAGTTGCAGCTTGCTTCACTCGACTATTTGAACCTTTAATAGGAGCTTTTGTGGTTATTTCGGTCACCTGATTCTTGTGTTTGCTTGCAGTCAGATAAACTCAATTATGAGAGAATGTGATCCAGAATCCAGAAGCATACTTGCCTGCTATTACTGATGGATACCATCACTTGCTATCAGAAACTATATCTCAAGAGTCACTTGGTTTCTGATCACCATTGGCAACTTCTGTTCCTTTTGTCAAAAACGATTTAATTCATGTCAGGCAAGAACAAGATGATCATCAAGATAATTTTGCTGAGATTTTGTTCTTATTCTACAAAGTATTTAATATTAAGTATATGATATCAAAAATATGCAAGCTAAACTGTTGAAGCCTTGAAGGTGCATAATTTCAAGCTAGACATATGACATGTTGATTTTAACAAGATCTACAAATGGCATACAAAAATGGATAAACAGTATAAGCAGTAAAAAATGACTGAAGTAATACTCCATTCAAGAGTGGATTTTAACAGGATCCCCAAATTGTTCTTAAACATTACAGGAATTTAATTATTGGGTTACCCTATCATATCGGACCAACCCCCAATTAAAAAGAAAAAGAAAAAGACACATGATGCAAAATAGACACTCAAGAGAAGGTCCAAAAATTGAATCAAAGGAGTTTATTATTCAAAAATAAAAATGGAATTCTTACAAATCAATGATTCAATGTTCTTTGGATGAAGGAAAGTGATTAATAAGATAAATTGTATTTTCCTACTCCAAAAATATTGCTACAAAAAGGGGGAAAAAAAAAAACTCACCCCATGAAGGGGAATATAAATACCATGATGTATTGTATCACTAAAGCACCAATCTTAATGCTATATGTATACTTGCCATTACCTCGTAGGAAAAAGATGAGATTAAAACTCAAACTTGTTAGCTTTCATAAGGCTATATGTACACTTGCCCATTACCTCGTAGGAAAAAGATGAGATTAAAACTCAAACTTCCTCTTGGCACACTTGTTGGCTTTCATAAGCTCCACTAAGGAGGGAAGAGGCTGAGGGACAGGAACATTCATTGACCTGTATAACTTTCTAAATCTTTCACTAAACCTCTTTGAAGATCCAATTGTTAACGAAGAAGCATTTTTATGAACTTCAATCTCTTTGTTCACTGACTTCTGGTATTGTACTTCAGTATGATCTGTAGTCTTGCTTTCTGAATTTTGGCATTTCACTTCAGCATCCTCTTGGAATGAGCATTCTTCTACTTTGTCAGCAGCTATTTGTGGAGGGTCAATGTTGATGGATACAACTTTCGACCCTTCATGTGAAAAACTAAAATCTTGGAGACCAAGTCTTGCTCTTCCAAATAATGTCACATTTTTGCTTGGGGGGGACAATTTTATAAGTCCTTTTAGGCCAGTAGATACTTTTACTGGTTCAAATTGAGGTTTGGCATAAATTTGGGTGTGATTTTCGACCACAGTAGAACCACTAACACCTTTGACTGATACATCTAAACTTGGAGAAGCTTCCGTGGTAATGTCAAGAAGCTTCCAGATAGGATCATTTGAAGCTAATTTATTGCCAAAGCAGTGTTTCTTAACAAAATCCAGCTCCATGGCTCTGCAAGTGGGGGTTGTTGAAACAACCCACTTAGGCACAAGAAGTTGCAGGGCCCATTCTAATTCTTCCTTGGATGAGTGAATTGAGTAACAAACATGCCAAACGCCAAACTGGTCCCTTACTGCTTCATTCATTCTCAGTTTTCTTTGACTTTCATTCTCTGAGTACTCTTCTTCACATGCATACCACTGTGTTGATGGGCGAATTATAAGAGGCTCAGGCTGGAAGTTGGCTTGGGCCTCCACAAGCATTGCTTTTGCTCTTTCATACAGTTTGGGAAATCCATCTAACACCTGGAAGCGGGACGAGGAATCTTCAGAGATAATTTCAGGATGTGTAAGTGTTAGAGCTTGGAAACATTCTGGATTAGAGGCTTTATCAACATAGATCTTGGACCCAAATGTTTGGGACACATCTGCCAATATTTCTTCCTGACCGAGAAGATCACAGGTCAGATACACCACAGGGGCATCAGGATGCTTCCATATACAATTAATAACCTATTTTGTGGAAACACAATTTGAAATGTTAGAAGGGGATTGAGGTTATTTTGATAATGTGGCATAAGTAATGTGCTTAACATTTAAAATAGAATTGTAGAGAAAATCACTCACACTCACACTGACAAGAAGAGAAAGAGTTATAAATAACTAAGAAATATAATAAGAAAACATAAACATAAAAATTTGTTCGGCTAACAATAGTCAAGATTATAACAAGAAGATGTAAAAGGTCATCTTATTAAAAAATAACTTGAATAGAAAACACTATGTTTCTTTCATAATTAAATGCACTTATTGATTACAATTGCTGATGTATCAATGTTATTAAGAATTCTCAAATTCTGCTTAAGAGCCTTACTAATGAACACTAATGCCTAAGGTAGTGTAAGCATCACAAAAATGAACAGTGAATCAACAGCATCCATTTATGACATAACTAAACCAGAGCTCATATTAACTTTGAGATTTTTTGTAGTATTTAGAATGTGTAGAGGAAAATAAAGTATCACTGTTTAAATTAGGCCTCCATAAGGGCTCATTTATCTTTACGCATCAAATATGAATGCCTGTGAAAATGTATTAATCATTGGGGAGGTTCAAAATCAGGTTTTTAAACATATACTATCTGCAGAAAAATGGTCATGATTCACAAGTTACAGATTCAGAATATTGTTTACACAAATTTTTAGATATTACTTTAACATAAAACAAACTAAAAATACATAGGAGCAATATGGAAAATATCACAGGCAGGTAGCCATAAAATAGATTTTGAATAAGCCAAATGCTTATACTTTACATATGGTTGTATGACATTTGCAGTTTTTGCACATTTTCAATCTAATGTGAGAATAGCAAAATAAAGTTTGCAGGGCTTACAGAATGGGTCATAATTTAGACACACTGCATCAACCTTGCATGCTTACCAATGTGAACACTGGTTTTGAGTGGTTGATTAGTTGCAAAAGGTATACTAATAAAAAGTCATTCAAGTTGGTTATAAGATAAGAGGAGCTCTCTACCAATCTTTCTCAAGACATGGGAAATAAGGATTTCTATTTATTCATGAAGAGAGTCTGAACTCACTATAGTTCAATATCCTTCTTTATATAGCATTCAGTTCGGATTGTTCTCTATAACTCAGGAACATAACCACCTCACACATTATAAAAGAAACGTGAAAAGAATGAGCATGGGTACCTGTCGAATTGCTGAATGCTTACTGGGAATTTTTTGACGAAATCTCCCAAATGTGCAGTCTAAGAAAACATGATCAAGTTGACACCTTGGTTCTTTTCCATTCTTGCCAACATACTTCTCTGGTAAACTCTGTAGACACTCAGGTGTGAGTCTGCAATCTCCCGTATGCAGGATATTACCAAAATTTCCCTCAAACAAGAACATTACAGCTCCTGAAGTTCATACAATCCATGCCAGAAAAGGGGTGATCTGTCAATGGAGCTTCTCCAAATCATTTTAGGTCTTAAACACAAGTTAAAGATAGAGCAAACCAAACACCAGTTCATCCATTCCTCTCTAATTCTAAGGGCAACATCCTCTCCAATCTTACTCAGTTTAAATTGTTAACCGAAACACATCATTGAAATATCAAATTTATAAATATCCTTTCCTTTGAAAGCAGTCAAAGAAGAACCCTAATAACAATTCAAAACCAAAATAAAATCAAACTCATACAAGCAAATCACATAATACGAAATATCCAACAATAAGAACGAAATTTTACAATTTCCACAAAACCCACATGAGCAAACCAATTAACAAACAAAATACAATACAATCCCAATCATAACGATTACCAGGGCAGTGATTGGCATCAAAAGCTGTGACAGTGAAAGCCCCATCAGGATCATCAACAACCACCGATTGCCCATCCTCAATTCCCACAAACAATGAATCATCAAGCTGCACAAAAACCACAAAATCAAACCCAATTGAAAAAGAAAAACAAATGGGCATCTCTGAAAAACAGAGACAAACCTGGGGGTAGTGTTGAAGGATCAGAGTCTTGGTGAGAAGGGGTAGAGTAGATAGGGAAAGAGGAGTGGGTGGAAATCCCAAAGGAGTGATCTTTGTGGGCATGGGTTAAGAAATGATGCCTCTTTCTCTTTGAAGATGGACTCCATGTGTCCACTGAGAATGGTAGCCCTTTCGGCATTTCTATTGCCATCTCTTTTCTATTTGACTTGGGAGAAATGGGTTTGACAGGAAAATGAATAATATTGTGAATAAGATCTCTCAAAGCTTCTATACAGAATGGGAGGGAAGGAAAGGAAATTTCTCCAAGTTGGGGGGAAAAAGTTTTCGTAACCTGGCAAGAAAAGTTTTCCATTCTGAATTACCCTTTCATTTACCGAAGTATCCTTTATATTTATCTATATTTACTAGGAACTTTTTTTTTTATTTTTTGTTTCACTTCATAATATATTGACACATTAGCTTTTAAAACCTCATAATTTTACACATCATTATATTTATTATTTTTTTAAAATTTGGCTTATTTCTTTGTTCAACTTTCTGCCCGACTCGCCCTTGGTCTCTCTCTAACTCTCTCTCTCTCTCCCCTAACTTTTGCAAATGATCTCTTTGAAAAAATAAGTAACTTGTGGACCAAGGAAGAAGACGATGCAACATCTTGATTTGCCAGAGAGAGAGAGGGAGGGAAGGAAGGGCTGTGAGATTGAGTGAAGCTTTTAAATTTTAGAGATAGTGTGGAAGCTAAAGAATGGCATCAGTGGAGAGTGAGGAAATACGACGCCGTTCCACTCATTGATCATTTTATCGTTTCGTGTTCATCAAAGACCCATAGGCTGAGGTCACCAATCATCTATCATTCTTAATGGTTTGCTCCCAAATTCCTCTATTTATTTTGTTTTTCTTCTATTTTTTATTTTATTTTATTTATATATAGAAAATTCACTTATGATTTTTTTTCTTCTATTTTATTTATTTATTTATTATATAGAAAATTCACTTATTATGTCTCAAATCTCTTCTACATATATATTTTAAAAAATTCACTTATTATGTCTCAATTTTCTAACTCATTGGAATGTCTGTTAATCTTTTTAGTATGCTCTACTTGAACAAGTCAAAAATTTAAATAATTTAATGTCTTGTCAATATTTTTAATATATCATAATTCATATCCAGTAGCTTTCCCGTGCATAGCACGTGTTTGCGACTAGTTTTGACAAATGACGGAAGATGCTGTTATTTGGTGTGATGTGGCAGGAGCAGAATGGTTGAAAACAAAAGCAAAATGACAATGTCAATCAACTACGTTTTGCTGTAGTTTATTTAGGGATTATTTGGCAAGTGATGTAAATCCATTTGAGTTTAAAGAAGGGTATTGCAATTGGTATTTAATTGGATTCTATGGACCTCCTTATGCTACACAAAAAATAAGTGAGAAGTCATGAAATATGACTTATTTACCTATGTTTTAGGAGACTTTAATGAGATTATTGTGCATGATGGTTTGATTTACACATAAAGTGCTACAATTCTTTTATTTCATTTCATTACATGAAATCTCTCATTTATGTGAGTTATATTAGTTCCATTGAGTCTTAAATTGAGTCATCTTATTTGTAGGTGAAGAAGAAAAGAGAATGAGGTCAGCCCAATTCAATTAGAGAGAGAGAGAGTCTCATGGAAGAAAGGCTGATAGCAATGAGACAAGAAAGGGGCATTTGCAATTGGCTGGCCACTTGCCAACTTAGTGGTGCGGCAATGAGATAAGAAACAAAGCATATTATATATATATATATATATATATATATATATATAATATATATATTATATATATATATATATATATATATATCATGTGTTTCAATGAGTCAGAAAAGTCATGGACAATGTGTATAAATAAGAGGAAGTTTTCCAAAGAAGGCAGAGAAGAGTTTGGGTGCTCTCTTTCTCTTACTTTTATCTCTAGGATTCTTAGTGTTATTTAACCAGTGGTACTTAATGCAGCAGCTGTAGCACAGTGCTGCAGATTTATTTCAAGATTTCTTTAATTTTATTTCTTTGGCAATATTTGTTTTAAGTTTCTCAACTCAATGGATTTAATGTTTAATGTGATTATTTTTGTTACCATGAGAGGCTAAAATCCCCAACTAAGGTGGAGGATGAAACCCCATTGGTGAGCATTAAAAATATATTAATGTGATTTAATATTTCCTGAATTTATGAGTTTTGACATTGAATTGTTCTTTCTTCAAATTAATTAATAAGATGAATCTTGGATATGATTTCAATCATGTTTTACTCATGATTTGGATATCTGTGTTTTTTGTTTTTAAATTGATACATTTGATGATTTAATTTTATTCTTGTAAGCGAAGGAGAACATAAATGAGATTCTTTTTATTAAGCTTTACTGATTATATTATCCATGACAACGTGATTCAATTCAAAATTGTTATGAAGGAAGTTTCAGGAAAATTAATGATCATAAATATATTTTGTTATGAACTGATGGGTGTGGATTCCTAAGCCTTAGTAATTTGTCACTTGATAATTTCATTTTCTGATTCATTTTGATTTATTTCTTTTGTTGCATGTTTTATAATTAATTTAGTTTAATTAAAATCACTCATTTTCTTAACTAGATTAGGATTTAATTGGTTTAGAGGTATTTAGTTTTCTTAGTTTAATACAAGTTCCTGTGGGTCTAACCTCGCTCTTGCTAAATTATATTTCAAACTGATTCGTGCACTTGCGAGTATAATAAAATTTCACAACAACAAGATGCTTGGAAAAAATTAGCAACGCGCCTTGACTCGATAAAGGGGCCGTCGATTTGTTTCGGAGATTTCAATATGGTGATTGGAGATGAGGAAAAATCTGACAGTGGTAAACGTAATTCCTTAACCCTAAATTACTTGAAAGAAAATTTATTTGATTTCAGGGTGGTTGACTTGAGTTTCACGGGTAATCAATTTACCTGGACCAACAGAAGATCGGGTAGAAATTGCAGGTTAGACAGGGGTATTACTAATATAAGTTGGAGGTTACTGTCCTCTAAAACTACAATATATCATTTTGAAACTGTTACGTCAAATCACTGCCCTATTGTTTTGGACACAAACCCAAAATACTTTTGATAGATTATAAACGATTGAGTTAAAATATATTAGAAACATCTACTTTGTGTCTTTTCTTTTATTTATATTTATTTAATATTAAATAGGTGCTTGTTTTATTTTTATTTTATATTAATTTAGTTTTCAATTTTAGTATATTTCCTATAATTGAATGGTCAAAATTCTTTAGTTCATTATTGGGCCCTTTAATGATAAATTCTAGCTCCATCTATGCGCCAACATATCTAGAAATTTCATTCATGGTACTGCTGCTTCCCTATCTTGTCAATCGTGCTTATACGATTACTTTTACTATTGAAAATTTGGTAACCAGGGCATGGTTATGTGATTTGCATTGATATAGCCAAAACAACCATACTTCCATTATTTCAGTTCAAGCTTTGAGGAAAAATTTATTTATGGGAATTGGAAGCAAGTGAAAAATACATCTCATTGTTGGCTGAAAATATTACAACAGCATATGAAATCAGATAGTTAATTTTCCAAGCATAATATCAATAGAATTAAACACAGATACAAGTTTGAAGGAAATTATTTCGAGTTACACACATTAAATACAGATGTAAGACGAGTAGACGACATATAAGAACCATGCAAAATACTCCTCAATAAACCATAAGCATGTTTATCTAGCACGTCGGAAAAGTATTTCCATCCATTGTAGAACTTTAAGAGCCTGAAATTAGATAATAGAAAACAACATAAAGAGGAAAATGTCAAAATAAGTAAAGAACATAATACTAACATTAAGAGGGTGAAAAGTTTGATTTTTTACCATCCATATAGCCTAGCATGTTGCGCTGAATCCTAGCGCCAAGTAGAATATCCCTGACCAGATGTAGCTCAGACATGGCCTTATTAATGTCCCATCGTTCTTGCGGCAACTCCACAGAGCATGCCACTCCGACCTTGATCATGGATATCAAACACTCCTTCGTGATGTTTGTAGGGCTACTATTGTGATTGGCAATCACTTCATCAACATTGTTTAGAAGTTTTGGGTCAACAATCTCCATTACACGATCAGGCAAGGCCATGACAGCATAGTTGTGAAGGTTAAGGCCTCCCTCAAACACACTATCTGTGGGTCTCTTTCCTGTTATCATCTCCAACAATAAGATTCCATAACTGTATACATCCCCTTTGGTGGACACCTCACTTCCTAGACCGTACTCTGTCATTCATACAGTCACATTACAATTTGGGAGCTTAAAAAGTAATCAAGGTAAATTTTTGAAAGCATATGTTAAGAATCAAAAAGTTCAGTAAATTGTTGTTACCTGGAGGAGTGTACCCAATTGTTCCTCTTATTCCAATTGAGCTGCTTTGTTTCGGATTTGTAAGTTCTAAAAGAAATTTTGCGAGCCCAAAATCTCCAACATGAGCAGTCATATCACAGTCAAAAAGAATGTTGCTTGGCTTTAGATCACAGTGAACAACTGGCATTGGGCAATGGTGATGTAGGTAATCGAGTGCACAGGCAACATCAATGGCAATGTTTGTTCTTTGAAGCAGGCTCAGATTTTGTATCTCTACGTGCCCATTATCTGTTTCCAGATCCATATGTAACCAATTTTCCAGATTTCCATTGGGCATGAACTCGTAAACTAGAGCCTTAAAGTCATTGCCATGAAAATCCACACTTGAACAGGAGGTTATGATCTTCACAAGATTTCGATGACGAATATTTTTCAAGGCTTCACACTCAGAAGATGAAGCTCTTAGAAGCGCCTCGACGTTGAAGATTAAGTACCTTGACTGCAACAATTGTTCCATCCTCACCAAGGATACCTTTATACACTGAGCCAAAACTACCCACACCAATCAAATTTGATGAAGAGAACCCATCAGTTGCTTTAAGGAGCATTTGGTAAGACACTTTCAAAATTGCAATTGTCTTAAAGGAAGATCTTGAAGAGTTATCTTTTCCTCTCTATTTTGTCTGCCAACAAAATAAGAATATATGACATTGTGGATACTGCCAGAAGCACACAGGCCTATTGAGATTACCATTGTGAGTGTAAGAGACAACTTCCTTTTCTTGGATTCTTTTGTTAAGCACTTAAGGCAACTTTAGTTCTGATATGCCCCCACAAAGCCTACTATTTCCGACAACTGATATTGCACTAGCATTTGCAAAAACTCCTTTTGTTGGAACCTCACCTTGAAAATCATTGAAGGATAAATTCAAATTCTTCAAGGAGAGTTTCTCTAGGAAATTTGGAATTTGACCAGACAAGTTGTTCCGAGAAAGATCCATGACTTGAATACCTCTTGAAGAACTCAAGGATGACGGAATTGCTCCCTGAAAGAAATTGTCCTCCATGTAAAGGTAGACAAGGCTAGTGCAGGAGCTTAGGCTGTTTGGAATTTCACCAGACAACTTGTTCTCAGATAAGTCCAATTCTACTAAATGGACAAGATTGCTGACCTCTGATGGTAGCGATCCAACAAAAAAGTTTTTAGCTAAATTAAGTGAAATTGACAACTTTGAAATTGCAAAGAGTTGCTTTGGAATGGTTCCATTGAGATTGTTTTGAGATAGATTTAACAATAGCAAATTTTGGCAATTTCCTATACTTGATGGGATAGTTCCTTGCAATCTGTTATTTTCTAAGTGCAGTTCATTTATCAAGGATAGGTTTCCTAGGGTAATTGGTAACCTTCCTGAGAGTCTGTTGTCACTTAAATCTAATCGCTGTAATTTTTGAAGATTACCAATATTACTTGGGATTGCCCCTGTGAATCTGTTACCAAACATTCTTAATGCGGTCAAGTTGACCAAATTATCTATCCCTGAAGGAATCTCTCCAAAAATAAGATTTTCATCTATCCCAAAAAAGGTAAGTTGGGTTGAAAGATTGCCTAAAACATTTAGGCAACGTACCTTTCCAATTGATTCAACTCGAGATTCAGCATCTGCAAACTGCTACAATTGGCTAGAGACTGAAAGAAATCCATTTCATCAACATCTCCACTTCCTAAATTATTACAAAACACAACAAATACCATCAAATGCTGTAAGCCTCCAAAATTGACTGATATTTTTCCTGTAAAATTGTTCCTTCCAACTTCGAAGTGTTCTAGCTCTGAAGCATTAGCCAATGAGACTGGAAGAGATCCAGTGAATTGGATTTATAGCTAATTTGAAAGCCACTGGACACGAGGAAGGGTGAGAAATAAGTCTGTAGGAAGACTTCCAGTAAGGTTATTATCGGAACAATGAAAAATAAGTAATAGAAGAAAGATTGTATAAAGATGGAGGGATCAAACCAGAGAGTTTATTTCTACCCAGTCCAAGAAATGTTAAGCTTTTCAATTGACCCAAGGCATCGGGAATGTGTCCTCGCAAGAAATTATAAGATGCAGATAAAAATTGTAGAGAGCTAAGGTTCCCAATGAAAGGTGGGATTCCTCCCCTCAGATTGTTCTGGCGAACTCGGAGATACTCCAACTTTGACAAAGAAGCAAGCTCCATCGGGATTGACCCTGAAAGGTTATTTTTAGCTATGCTAAGGATCTTGAGGTTGGAGCAATGGGAAAGGTTTGCAGGAATTTCCCCTTGGAAGGAGTTATTTTCCAAGCTTCAATGTTAGCAACCTGGAATAGACGACCAACTTCATCTGGGATTTTGCCTCCAACGGTGTTGTTCTCGAGCACGATTTCCCTAATGAAGCTGAGGTTGCCTATGTATGGAGACAAGGAACCCACTAAACCTCTGGACTGAAGATCTAATACAATGACTCTTCTATGCTTGCGGCCGCATGTAACACCTTCCCACTCGCAGAAATGAAAGGAATCATTCCACGAGCTGAAAACGTTTGTAGGGTCATGTGTTATCTTTGTCTTGAAGGCCAACAAAGCCTGATGATCCGTCTCATTCCCAACAGACAAAACAGCAAGAGCTTTTACATGCAACAGTACAATGAAAAAGAGGAGGATGGCTTGGAAGTGAATTGAACATAATAGTCTCAAACTCATTGCTGAAAGTGAAGAAGATCCTCTTCCTTGCCTTTTCATTTCCAATGTACAAAATTTGTGTTGTGCTTGACAAACTAAGGCGTCTATATATTCAGTGGAAACCGTAAAATGTCGCTGCATGAGGGCAGGCTGTTTTGATTATGACAAAATTGGCATCTATTCTACAAAAAAAGGCGATCGATGTATTTGAATTTTTTGTGTGAATATGATTGTTTCCTTGTGACCACATACCAAAACAAACAACAAAGAAGCTACTTGCCACGCAAAATGGGGGTAAGATAAGCTTGGACTACATTTATGAAGACCACCGAAGTAGTTTAGACGTTGCGTTTCCTTGTGACCACATACCATTTCCAATTTCTGATCAGCATTTAATATGCGTCTATTCTAGGGAGACTTGTGTGTGTGGATATGAATGTTGCCTTCAGGATTTGGTAATGACAATTAGGCGTGGAGGTGAAAGAGTGCACCAAATCACAGCTGTTTTTTAAATTGTAGTTCAAGTGGGAGGTACAACTGCAGATACAACAAAGAACCTAGTGATTGTTGACACGCAAATGGTACAAGATAGTCTTGGACTACATTTATGGGTTTTTGTTTTTGTTTTTGATAGAAACGCATTTATGGATTTTTTTTTTTTTTTTTAAGGACTCATATGGATATTAATCGCACCTCATCCACACACAATTTTTTTTTCTTTACTCTCTTCTATTTGAAATAAAACCTATAGATATATTTAGTCATTGAAAATAAGTCTGCAGCTCAAAAAAAAAAAACTTGGCTTTAATATCTCTGTTATATTGTCAAATGTGAAAGATTTAAGATTGCAATATTTGCATTGAAATTTCAAGTTTCTTATATTATGATGTTCAGTGTCAACCAAGATAAAATACCCTTACCAAAGTGAATATGTAACGTTGAAAGATTCAAGAGTGATGCTTTTACGGATTGGATGGGTTGGGATCCCAATTATGAGTCAAACCCCATTGTTTACGTTTAGAAAAAACTCAAACAAACAAATCAACCTACCGAAAACGAAAAGCTTGTCACTCACTAGTCCCTACCGCAGTAACGTGTGGAAAAACTTTCACTCACTAGTCCCTACCGTGTGGAAAAACTTGTCACTCACTATTCCCTACCGTGTGGAAAAACTTTCAGTCACTAGTCCCTACCGTGTGGAAAAGCTTGTCACTCACTATTCCCTACCGTGTGGAAAAACTTTCACTCACTAGTCCCTACCGTGTGGGAAGTACCATGTGGAAAAACTTAATTTAAACGACTTTTTATGTTAACCAGACCATTCTACGGTTTCCTCTACTTTGTAAACTCTTCCAATTGACTTCACAGGTTCACACTGATAATTAATGGGTTAGTCAAAACCTATCTTCTTGTCAATCTGTGAGGCTCTTAGCATGAAGAAGAAGAGGAGAAGGAAGAACAAAGAAAATCAGGAGAGACAAAGCGGAGGGAGTGATTTTTAACTTTTAGCTGGAGAGAGAGTGTTAAAAAGAAGAATAAAAAGAAATTGAAAATAATAATTTTAAAAAGACTTTTTATTTTATTTTTATATAAAAAGACTTTTTGTTAAACATTAGTGTCAAGTGAATTTTTTATTAAAAAGGAAACGGAATTGTAACCAAAATTAAATGGAATGATTAATTTGAGTATTTTTAGAAGCTTAGAGGCTTTTAATTTTAAATTATAAGTACAAAAGGCTTGTTTGATTTTAATCCAAAGTTGAGGAGTGTTTTTGTATTTTTTCTTAAATATTTTAGTTAGAAGAATGTTCAAACATATAATGAGATAATATATATGATTGTCAACCTTCGTGATTAATGCAATACCCATGGATTGAATATTTGCCTAGTAAAGATACAATTTTTTGTCTACCATGCTTTCCCTTTAGTGAGTCATTTGGAATTCAGTGGTATAATCAATAATGCATTCACTCTTGACGAATTGGAAGAAAGTTAGAAATGAAAAAATTGTACTTATTTTCAATCATTTAGGAAATGATCTAACTTTCTTCAAAAAAATATTGCTGAGAAATCTTGTGAGGACTTGATGACATTCATCTTGTTTTATCCAATAAAGTGCTTATAAAAAGAATTCAAGATTGATTGATGATGGATGAGATGTTTTACTTTTCACTATGAAATCATTTTTTCAAAGGCACACAACATAGAAAAAATAAATATTTGTTCGTAGGTAAACAAATTTTATCTACAACTTTTTACATGTCATGAAAAACTACTATTGAAAATGGAATTTCATCATTACAAGCATAATGTACTTCAACATTCAAACTTCAAATTTTTTTTAAATGTTTATGAATTGTGCCTATGGCTAATAAAAACTAGAAAATCAATAGCTTTCCACTTGTATTTATACTCACTCTTCTAGTTTTTACTACAACTACAAAATGAGCACTTTCAGTCATAAAATATTGTCAAAACTAACAAACTAAATGGATGATTTTATAATGAACTCTTTGATTTTGTGCATTAAAAAGATAAATTGCTGTGAACTTTATTATCAACCATCGATACTTTTTTGGATTTAGAAAAACTTTAAATTTCATTTTGATAGATCATAAATGATTGAGTTGTATTTAAAATAAATTATTTTTTGTCTTTTCTTTTGTTTATATTTTGTTAATATTAAATAGATATGTAGCTTTATTTTTTTATATTAATTTAGTTTTGAATTTTACTATATTTCTCGTATTCTTGAATGGTCAAAATTTGTTAGTTCATGATACCCCATGCATGATGAGTGATTATTTAGTATTCCCGGACTACAAGTAAATGCATAGTCTCCCTCTAACATAAATAGTGGATCCCACTAATTAAATTCATGATGTAACCCACCACTATGTGAGAGGAGAACTACGCATTTATTTATAGTTTGAGACTACTCAAGAATTTTCTCATACATTGGTACGTACATGCTACTTGCCCTATCTTGTCAGGCATGGTTATTTATTTCAAATTTAGTAACCAAAGGTTAAGTGATAGCATTGATATAACCAAATCAACCATACTTCTATTATTTGAGTTCAAGCTTTCAAGATTTTATTTTTTATTTTTATTTTTTATGGGTGATAGGTCCATGAATTTAGAATTCTCAATCCACTGTCAAAAGTGTTACCATAATTGATATATGCAAGTCTTAGAGTGTTTAAAGTCATGAACTTAAAGATCAAAATGAAGACTCAAGTGAAACTCAATAAAATTGTAAGGTCAGTCAGCTCAACTACAACCTTGATAGCATTCAATCCATCGAGGGTTTCTAAAGCTTGACTGCAGTCGGCCGATTAAGCCTTGGGATCCAAGAATCTAATTAAGGTCCATGAACGAATAAAAGACTTAGGATTTGTGCCCTAGTGATCATGCACCCATAAAAGTGATCTAAGGACGATCACATAGAGAGACAACACTAACTTTTAGGGTTTTGGCTGCGTTCTATATGCCTAGGGTGTCACACCCCAAACGCACTAAGGTCCAAAGCATGAAAAACTAAACCATCAAGAGAAACTGTGGGAGATTTTTCCTTTATGTTACACCATATACACAATATATCTATATTATTAGATATCCACATAATCTCCACAAAGTAAGTCAGAGCTCTAGAAAATGTTTATAACAATACAAAGTACAGATCATACATCTTCGAAATATACATTTACAGTTGAGATGTCTCCAAAAGCTCAACCACCGCTAAAGTAACTATTATCTCCGTAAAAAGATAGAGATTACGACTCAACTAATCTACAAAACACAACGAGTCTTCCAATCTAGTGTAGTGCTCCAGAACTTTAACTCGAGGTATAGCTAACAGATCTGAAAATGTGGTTAAATAAAAGAATGAGCTAAAGCCCAGTAAGTAGCATAAATAATGGGGGTTGGGGAATTGCAAGTTTCATAATCTTAAGCATTTTACAAAGCATGATATATTTGGGAACATAAGTTCTATCATAAATATTTCTTTGTGATAATATAGGAATATTTGAAGAAATGATGCAGCACCAAGCTTCTCAAAATAACACATCTTGAAACTACATAATACATACTGTGAGTCATAATTAAATCATTGATTCAAACAGTAAAATCCAACCCAAGGCCACATGACAAACCGTCACAAAGACGTTAATACTCCTCACAAAGATGGAGTTGTCATGGTTTCTACCAGGAGCTTCGTTAGGCCCACAAGTAAAAGACCACACAATTTGGTTTCTACCAGGAGCTTCGTTAGGCCCACAGGTAGAAGATCTCACAACTTGGTTTCTACCAAGAGCTTCATTAGGCCCACTGGTAAGTTGTGTTTCTACTAGGAGCTTCGTTAGGCCTACAGGTAAAATAGTACTCTTCACAAAGATGGAGTTTCACGAAGACATAGCCGTCACAAAGACGGAGTGCCAAGACACCAATGTCACAAAGACAACGGTACTTAGCTGGGTAATCACCGGGTAATCACAATGTCATGGCACAAGGGTAAAACAATACAAAGAGCTCACAAACTAATATAATAAAACTACATAGCTCATTTGGCCTCCTCACTAAGTCTTTTGATTCACCCAGAACCTCACCTTAGCGGAGTCACCTCAAGGTTTTAAAACACGTCTTTAAAATCTCTAATTTCATAAAGTAAATTCACCAAGACAAGTTGGTCACAAAGACATTGTCACAAAGTTTCCAAAACCATTCCTTGTCAATAAGGTTTTCTATCAAATTTCCCAAATAAAATACGCTATGATAAAACATCTTTAGAATTTCCAAATAATCCAATGAATTCATAAAATCCATTATCAAAGGATTAAATCAAAGATGCTTATCCTTTTTCATGCTTAAAAATCATGCATTTCCCCCAATATAAATGTAATGCAAATTTCCATGCTTCATGCACTTTCCATAAATCATTAAAAAATGAGAATTGTACCCATAATACCTTTTAGGAAAACCATGAAGGATATTTCAATCTTTAAAATGACAATATGCAATAATGATTCATTTTCTAAAAATTCCCATTAAGTAGCTACTTACCTCGCATGATCACCAGTTTTACCTCGAGCGAGCACTACACAAGCAAGCCAAACTAGTCACTAGGTCCATCACCAAGTACATTGGAACCTAGAAACATAACATCAAGCCTATAAATAATCTTACCCATCACAAAGTAGAATACCACACTTATCTCCATAAACTAAAGGGATCCCCTAAAATTCAAACCAAAGGCTCTAAAGCCTAACTTGACCATCCTAAGACAGAAATCCATTCTTGTTGGGAGACAAACAAGCATACAAGAAAACTCAAGCACCATAATGCTACCAAAGTATCTTAATACTCCATTGCAAGCAATGCGTATTAAATAGGATGACTCAAGACACATCACCCATGGAATCAAGCAATATTAAGAACAGAGGTAGCAAAACATTTATATTTATTTCGGGTACTAAACAATAGAACCGAGCAGCAATAAAAATCAACCAACTAGTACACACATCAAGGAATACTCATATGAAATTTCAACTCAATTCAATAAATAAAAGCTTGGGACAAATTCTGCAAAAATATCTATTTTCAGATTAAAATGGAAGCAGGTCAGCCCTTTGTAAAATTCGTTTGACCCACTTAGAGTCATCCGATTAGCCTGAAAATTTATAAAGATGTACTTCTATATGTTTATAATGTACCACAGAAATTTCAGCTCAAAAAGAGTTCTACACAATTTATTAAAAATCCTACAATGTGGCTGACTCAAATCTGACAGATTTGAAGTTAGGAAAGGGCAACGACTACTTGGTTCAAGAAAACACAATTCAAATCAAAGCCATGGATATTAACTTCCTAAAATAATAGGAACTTCAGCCCTTATAGAAAAATCCTCTTTTAAGTTTTGGTTTAAAAACATCACCCAAGAAATTTCCCATTAAAATTAGTCAATACCCATAATATTCAAATCCATAAACTCTTTTTAAATTCCATAATCCATCTTTCCCACACCCTCTTCAAACCAAATGTTAATAAATCGCAAAACAAATAACAAGAAGAAGATGTGTATTTTCGGACTCCAAGGCAAACTACAAAATTAGACCCACTCAAGTCTCAAATGTCCCCACAAACTTCATAAAACAAGCACCCAATCCAAAACCCATAACATCAAGAACAACTCTCAAACAAGCCTTGTATAGATATCTATAAAGAAACTAGAGAATTGATCAAAGATTTCACCTTAGATTTATGCAAATATGGCCGGCAAGAGAGAGAGAGAAAAGCTTTGCCAGTGGGTTGTGGGAGACCGCTGATCCGGTGATGTGTTTTGGTGGTGGTGGCGGTGGTGTGTGTGTGTGCATGTGTGTGGAAGAGTGATAGTGAGAGTGGGGGGGAGAGAGGCATAGGTGAGAAGGAAGGAGTGGGGGGTTTTAGATAAGGAGTGTGTGGTGGGGGATGGGTACATAGCAAAATATCTTAGTAAGGAAATTTACAAAAATACTCTCAACTTAACAATTAAATTCCGGGGTGTTACATAGGGTTTTTTAACTGAGCCAATTACCTTTATCACCACTACATGAGAGTTTGGTGATCCACCAAAGGTGCTGCAAAGGAATCAACAACATCAAGGTTGCATCAAAGCTTCAAGGCGGGCCTTAGAGTTGCGAACATATTGGTTCGTGTGGAAGAACAAATCGCTTGAAGAGGTCAACCGGGTTGAAGCTAGGTAGGGTCACATAAGTAATTAGAAATTTGGATTATTTTATGGCATAAAAAAATTAATTCATAGTAGATTTGTTTCTCATTGAAGGCTTGTGCGTTAAAACCCTGAAGAGTTTTTCCAATTAATTTGGGTTTTCCCATTTTTAACCAAATAGCTGTCTTTTATTCTTCAACATGCTGATTAATTTCTATTTTGGTTATATGCTGAATTGATCCAAACTGAATCTGAATCTATAATTCATTAATTAATTGATTCAATAATTTGGGTTAAGAGTAACTAAACCAAGGTCTAAATTTCCAACAATGGAGATGGGAAGCAAGTGAAAAATATATCTTAATTGTTGTTGGCTTAAAATATTACAACTGCATATGAAATTAGATAGATAATTTTCCAAACATAATATGAATAGATTTAAACACACATACAAGTTTGAAGGAAATTATTTTGAGTTACTCACACATGAGATGGCATATAAGAATCATGCATAATACTCCTCAATAAACCATAAGCATGTTTATTTAGCATGCCGGACGGACCTACGTGGGGACGGGTGGGTAGGGATGGCAATAAACCCGCGACCCGCGGGTACTTGCCCCGCCCCGGCCCGCCCCAATTACATCGGGTTTTTTCGCCCCGTTTATGTAATAAGGTATCGGGTCGGGTTTTTTGAACCTGAATCAGATTTTGATCAGGTTGGGTTTTATTGAAAACCCGAATCTGACCCGAAGTATTTAAAAAAAAACCCTAAAAATTCTGACACGAAACCGTCGAGCATCTCTCTGACCTCCCTAAAAGTATTGCCATCCCTACCGTCGAGACTTTTTCCGATCTCGATCTCCTTTAGTTCTTTCACCTCCAAGGCTCAAACAAACAAGGCAACCGCATTTTCCGTGTTGTGGGAAAGTACTTTCCCGGTAAACAATCAAAACTATTCACTTCATTTTGTGTTTTTGTTATCTGGGTTTTGTTTAATATGTGGATTTTTTTTTGTTTTATATCATGATTGATGGGTTATTGTTATTGTTTTTAGTGGTTTTAAGCAATTTGAGCTGGTTTGGTATCTGGGTTTTTATTAGTTTTGAAAAAAAGATTTTTTTTTTTTTTGGTAATTTGGTTCGAATTTAAGTGATGCTATGAGTATATTTTAGGTTATTTTGGCATCTGGGTTTGTTTTGTTTTCATGTTGTTCATGGAAGATAGATTATGTTTGCTTGAGTTCTGATTAATTAAGTGGTTTGTCTGATTTTGGTATCTGGGTTTGTTCTATTTCCATGTATATTGGGTTTTTGATTGCTTAGAAGCTTTTGCAGCTTCTATAAAAATTTGATGTCTTCTATGAATGTTCATGCAGAACCTTGGAGTTCGTGTTGGGTCAATTTTATGTTGGTGTGGTTGTTTTTAGATTCCTACTTTCCATTGGGTGCTTTTGAAACCACCATTGTGGCCAACCAAATAGGTTATCAAAATTTAACTTGCTATATATAGATTTTGGCATTGACATGATAATTATCTTTACAATGTAGGATGCTACAATATTATTCAGTTCTGGGATATTTGCAACTGGATTGGGTCTGGACAGTGCAAAAGGTTTCTCTAGTTTCTTTGGTGGCAATAGTGGTGGAGTCCCTTCCAACCACAGAGGTAGTAGATGATAACATATATGTTCCTTTAGTAAGCATGGCAGTGGCATTTTGGATGTTTGATTATTAGCTTGTTGTACCCTTTTTTCTCTATCCATTCCATTGGTACTATTATTGATAATGCTAATTTTTCATTTTGTCTATTGTCGGTCTCCTTAAATGCCCTGTAAATTATTACCTCTATGAAACACCTGTTAATATAGTGAATTTAGTCAAACGAATACAAAGCTTCTCCTTTTTCTTGAGCCCAATGGAACAGTGATTACATAGTTTATTACTTCACTGTCTTGAGTTTCAACATAAATCCTATGGCTTTATTTTAGATTTTAAGGACCTTTGTTTTAGCATAAGTCAACAAAATAGTCTTATTCCAAACTGTGGACTTGACCATGTGGAGTTCATTTTAAGGACCTTTTTTATTTAGTTTTTTCATGTACAACTTATCTATGACTTTGTTTGATTTGTATCTACCCTTTTTCTTTGTTTAATTTTCCTCAATGATACAAGTGTGATTGATAGTATCTATATATAGAAGAACCTTAGAAGCATTGATGTGTGCACAAAGTTGGTTACGGAGTGAACTTAAAGGTAAGCAATTTTATTTGTTTCATGAAATCATGATTGTATTATTGATTCTTTTGTGAATATGTAATGGGGTTTATTTTGTGTTGTGTTATTATTTTTTTATTGTAGCTAGGTTCTTCACCTATGCCAGAAGATGCCACAATTCAAAACATTCTTGAGGACTATGATGATCATGAAACGGAGGAAAGTGGTGCCATGGAGCTTGCAGACTAATTGAAATGAGTTGTTACTTTTTGAAAGTTTTTGTATAGGTACTACTCTTATGATTTTACTACTAATTGCACCTAGAATGGTTGTAATAATTTATATTTTTAATTCAAAGTGATTGCGTATGTTTTATCTATTAGGTTGTTGAGAGCGGAGGAAAGAACATAGAAATTGATGTGATGATGACAGAGCATGGACTACTCCAACTTGATCAGGAAGCTAAAATTGATGCCATCGTTGTTTTGTGTTAAATATGTAGTAGCTTCATACTCAATTTGCTTGTTAAATGTTTGACTTGGATTTTCGTTTAATTTTTTCTATTGTAGACATTCATGTATTATTTATGGAATTATTGTAGACATTCATGTAGTCACAGATTTTATGTGCTTTTGCATACTAAGAGGCTCCTCGATCTATTGGCCCTAGAATGGATTTAGTTTCATCATGTTATACTTTATAGAGTATCCTATTTTGTCACTTGATCACAAGGAAAGGTTCCAAGTATTTAAGCAACAAGATGCTATTGTTGTTTAACAGTACAGAACTTAGAAAAAAATGCCAACATGAATGGTGTTTGATGATAAATGTTGGGTTGTTTTTTAATCTAACATTGATGCTTCAAGTAGATGTGCCAATTGCCATATGGTCACAACAGGATTACTTGATGTTAACATCAATGTTACTGCTATATTCTCGTATCAGTTGACATGTACACTAATTTGATTTGGAAATTGCTAAGACTTTGTATACTCTTCTTATCACTATTGCAAGAATCTCTTGGTTTGTGGAATATATATTTAGTATAAATAGCCGACTAAGGCCTTGTGAAATTTTGAGAATTGGTGTGCACTCCCAAAGCAAGCTGGTAATTACAAAATTCAGAAATTATTGTGGTAACTTTGAATCATTGGACAACTCTATTACACATAAGACATATCAGTAAAAATTGATAGCATGGTTTAAAAATTGCATTTTTTTAAAGCATTGAAGCATTAATTTAGTAAAAATATATATCAGTAATATTTTGTAAAACAACGATTTTAAAAATAATAATTGAATCGGATCGGATTAAACGGGCACCCGTTGAAGCATGCAGGGCGGGGCAGGACGGTAAACCCAACCCATACCATCCCATTGCCATCCTTATGGATGGGGGCCATCGCCCCCACCATTTTTTATTTTTTCCATTTTCCAACAGTCAGCTCCCCCGCCTCCCCCGGTTGTTTAATGCAAATCTTGTATGTTGTGTACGAGAGAGAGAGAGAGAGAGAGCAAGTTACAACTGTCATTCATGTTACAAATTAAACCACAACATTTTTTAAATCGCATGAATATATAGTAATACAAATATTTCCCACACGTAATACTAATTGATTACATTACAAGTTAGAACAAACTTCCGAAAAAGCACACGTCTCGTATAATCTTTTAGGCAATAAATATTACACGCAAAGTTCAAAGATGCTCCCAAAAATCTTCCACACCAATCCTTAACAAAATGGGAATAACGGCCAAAAGAAAGAGAGGAGAATAAAAGCTTTTTTTTTTTTTTTTTCTAGCTGTTGGGGGTTGTGAAAGGGAAAGAGAGCCGGTAGGAACCTATCACACTTCAAATCCATATATATATATATTAGACTATTAGAGTAATCAGAAAGGAAAAGCAGGGATCAAACCGAAGCTAATATAACATATAAAGGTTGAGACGAAAATGGGGTTTGCTAACAGTAATGGTGCACTACTTTTTATAGTGGGGCGTGGTCGATGAGCAATATTTGCACCACCATAGGATCCCTTTCCTCTCTGTGACTTTCCCAACTCAAATATTTTTTGCACTCCATGCAAACCAATTGTCCCATTTACACCTTCAAGTCTTGCTGTAGAAAATTGGGTACGTAGAATAATGTTAAAAGGCTAGTTATATACACACACAAAACAAGTCATTACTTTATTTATATACTTTTCTATATATATTAAGGACCAAGTTTCTTACCATGAATTTCTTGATCTTGCATAGTTAGACTCTTTGAGGGCTTGGAACCTTCACGTTCTAATATTGTGGAAAAGCTTTCGAGAGCCCAGCTTGACAGGACCTGAATGCATGAGATGAATAACAAGCATCCAAAAATTCTTAACTTCGTTTTGCTTATGGGCATTTTGTTCGTCTTTATTGTTCTTCTGATATTCAAGGGAGCGAAGGAAACCTATTCTCATAGGTAAGAGGATGATAAAATGGAAATATATATGGACTTTGGATTTCATGTGCAGTAAGAAAGGTATATGATGAGGAAGGCGTTTTCTGGTGAGAGAACATACAGGAATGGCCCATGCAATTCATGCTCTGGAAAAGTAAAAAAGTTGGTTGCGTTAAAGAGGAGCTAGCGAAGCCATACGAATTATCATTTCAAAACCAATATCAATAGCCTTTTTTATTATTCTTAGCCTTAGTGGTATTTTCGGGAGAAGACAGTATCTCTTTTCCAGTCTTTAAAGCAGAGGGAAATTGTGGAAGGAACAGATGACTGAACAAGGCTAATCAGTGAGTGCTAAGAATAAAGGATAAAGCATTAGCTATTTTATAACCATATGCTCACAATGCTTGCTGAACAAGTCACAACTCATTAAAGAATAGGATGCCTGATCATTTTCTATCTGGCAAATTTTAAAATAGTATTATCTATATATCCAAACATTTCCGAGGATCCATTTAAGTCCACTTAATTAAGTGCTAGTCAATTTGGTTGGGTACCTCAATGAGATGCTCATATCTTCAAAAGAATAAATAAATAAATATTCTAAGGACAATTAACAATAACCACAATTAAATACATTGGTTTTGATATTTTCACACCGCTATTTCACATCACTTAAAAATTGAACAGTATCGTTCACAATTTATGAGCATATTCAAATTTATGTACAATATTTGTTCATATTTGAGTGCTGTAAAGTAAAATGGTGTGGGAAAATATTTTCCCTAAAAATACACACACACACATATATATAAATATATATATATATATATATATATATATATATATATATATATATATATATAATAATATAATAAAATAAATATATAAAATGCTTATATTTGACAAAAAAAAAAAAATTAGAAGACACTTGTCATCAAATTATAGGGTATATATTTAAACGGATACTCAATACAAAATTGAAGTGTAATTAGAATTTTTAATTGATCTTTCACTTTACTATTTTATTATATAAATATAGATGTGAACTATTAACCTTGGAGTCTTTTGGCAAAATAATACTATTTTATGAACTTTTGGGGGGATTTTACCACCTTAATAAAGTTAGAAATAGGCAATCGTACATTCGTACTACCCGTTTCTTGATTAAATATGTTTTATTTTTGTTTAGAAAATGCCAAAATGGGCAATTTGAATGCCGATTTCTAAAAAAAATAAAAAAAACACGTTTTTATATTCGGCTTTGAAGGGAATTTCTATTGCTGATTTTTAAAAAAACAATTTTTATTTTTTTGAAATCGGCTTTGCAATTGCTGATTTGAGAAAAAGATTTTTTTTCATCAGCTTTCTCATTTCACTGATTTTCGTTAATTGTCTACTGATTAACACGTACATCTAAAGCTTCCTTCCATGTTTACATATATACTTCTGTAGCTTTAGCCACAGTCATCTACATAACACAACTCAAAATAAATTTAGAACATTCAATACCACACGAAATAGTGGTAATCATTGACTTCGGGAATGAACAAAATCAGAGCATTAATGCATTTAGACACATACCCATTTTCGTTTCCTGAGATTTTCTGAGAGACACGGCCACTGACTTGGTCTTTTTTTTAAGAAATTGACATTCACATTGCCAATTTATTAAATAAAAAGAAAACATTTTAATCAAGAATCGATCCTACCATTGCCGATTTCTAACTACTATTCCGTATTTTCCCAAATTCTTATGAAAAGCTTGTAAAATAATATTATTTTTTCCAAAAGACTCATTATGCTTGATCTAAAAACACCTATGACTAATTGTCTCAAAACTTGAATTATTAGAAAATAGTAAGTTTAAATTATATAAGCATTTTCTGTTAAGAGCCCAACAGTGGGCCTAAATAAGCTAATAGATTCGTCGGCCCTGATAACGTGGAAGCCCACGCTTCTAGTTCTAGAAATAAGCTTTTCACTTCAAAGTGTAACGTAAATCAATTTGGTCCGAGTTATATAATTCAATAGCGTAGAGGCCAAGGCTTCTAGAGACACCGACACAAGTAGGGTTTTTTTCTCTCTCTTTTTCCCTTTACGATTAGGAATCCGAACAATTAAAAAAGGGTTTGAGGAAGCATCTCACTGAAATATATATATAGCAATAGGACTATAGGAGGGTTACAACTCCGAGAGGTTCCAAAGAAGCAAATAGAAAGAGAAAGCCATATTAATATTGAGTATTGAGAATTATGGATGAGTTCGAAAGGAAGCAGAAGAAGGTGAGCCTGAGTCTGGGTTTTGATCGGATATCCCAGTTGCCACAACACATTATACATCACATCCTCTTCTTAATGCCTACAAAAGATGCTGCCTGTACCAGTGCCTTGTCCAAGTCATGGTTTGAAGCCTGGAAATCACTCCCCAAGTTTTGTTTTGAATTCAAAGGCTTGTTTATTAATGGAGGGGATTTGCATAAGTCCGTTGATGAAATTTTGTTACCACTCCAACACCACAAGGCAATAATCCCACGTTTTAAATTGAGCGTGACACTTTATCATGATAAATACGCCTCTCGTATTGATAATTGGTTAGAATTGGCTAACAGAAATCATGTACAAACTCTGGACCTTGATATTAGAAGCATGGATAATGTGAAAGGCTATGCTTTGCCTCAGACAACTTTTGGTGTTGAATCTTTAACCGTATTAAGTTTGAAGGGTAAAAAATTGTAAATTGGATAGAAACTACTTTAGCTACAATATGAAGTCTATATGTTTGCGAGAGCTGAGTCTGGATAGAGTTGACGTTGATAGTTTGACAATAAGGAAGATCCAAAAGTGCTGCCCTTTGCTTGAGGCACTTACTATAACATTTTGCACCAAAGTGGAACGTGTTGAGCTTGTTAATGTTCCCAAGCTTAAGATGGCTAAAGTATATGGAGTGCAAAAGCTTAGGATTGAAGCTCCTAATCTTGAAAAACTTAATTGTAGGGGGTATATGAAGAAATTGACCTCCGGTTCGATTGCTTGCAATAATGTAAAGGAAATAGACATAGCTTCCTTCTATCTTACTAAAAAACTGATTCGGGAATTCGATTCTAAGTTCCCCCTTCTTGAGACCTTGCACTTGGGAATATTCTTTGACAGGAAGGAATTTAAATTTTCCAGTCATCGACTTAAGAGTTTAAGTATGTCTTCTAGAGCTGAAAACTTGACAACAGTTGAGATTGATTGTGAAAATCTTACTTCCTTCAAATATTTTGGCAGTTCAGCACCATCCTCATTTTCTATCACTTCTTCTTGTCTAAAGAATGTTGAAAATAGATTTCATGTTCTAAGGGGATCATGTAGACACTTTCTGGTTTCTAACACTCGGACAATATCTTGGAAAGTTTAAGGCGCAGCACCAAACTTTACAGTTGTGGTTTGACTCTCTTCTACCACGGTAAGCCATAAATTTAAGTTTATTTACTTATTTATTTTTTCCTGTTTTAATGTTCTATGATATTATGTACATAGTCTAATTCCATTATCCCAATACCAATTCTTTGTTCTTACTTTATTTACGGGTACTTATTTTATGAAAAAAATAAGTGTTTAGAGCACATGCATGTTAAGTTTATACTTTCCTAGTATACAATCTTGAATTACAAAATGAAACAAGCAAACCCCTAATAAATTTTTGACTAGTGAGAACCAATTAATTTAGTATCTGTCAATTGAAATTGTATAGACTAATAGACATATGTCATATCATACATGTGCTTGTCTTTTTGTTTGCCTTTTACCTCAGCAAATTACTGTAGTTGTTTTTTTTTTTTTTTTAATTTATGTTTCTATCACTTTCTTAATTATTAAAAATACAGGTTGCATATAGTAAATTGATTTCGTGAAATAGTTGATACTAAAGTTTAGTTTTCTTATTCAGATTTCCTTCACTTCAGAGGAGTTAAGTAAAGATCAGCTTCCTCCATTATCAAGTCTTGAGAATTTGGTAATCCAAATGCTTCCAACAATGCAAGACTATACAGCTATTTTAGATGGCTTATTATGGATTTGTCATCCAACACTCTTGTCGACATTTCCAGACTTTACAGGGGAAAAATTCACAAAGGTAAGTAAAAATTTGTTATAATTGAGACATTTTTTACTTGGTTGTGTGTGACTGTTTTGCTTACTATTATTTCTGGTTTTTTATTAACTTTTATTCGTTGTGTATTGTAGTTCCTATGTCAGACACTAGTTAACAGAGAAGAAGAGCCAAAATGTTGCGGTGAGAGTCATATGAAGTGTTGGAGGCATTACTTAATTAGTGGTGCATTGCCTACTGGGCAAATATATATCAAGAAAAATATTTTGTTAGAATGGTCATTGTGAAGGGCTTTGTTGCCTCGCCTGGTGGCATGCTCTTCCAATCCGGGTTTAATCCTCTAGAGTTGTAAGGAGATAAAAATTTTAGTATGATTATTTCATTGACTATTTTAGCAATGTAACCATTAGATTTAAAAGTGTGACTATTATTATTATTAGTGTGATTATTTTTATATCTTAGCACTGATAATTGAATTTATAATATGGTGTCCTGAAAAGTGAGTTGGAGATAGTGTTGTATGCCACTATACCATTAACACATTTATCATTGCATGTTCAAGTGTCCGTAGTACCCCTAAATATAGAAATCTGAATTGGAGGTTGCATCATAGACCACTACCAATACCCCTTTATCATTGCGTATCTATCTGTCTATTGTATTCCTGCCTTACCATTTCATTATCTTTCTAATAGTGTTTCATGTATTTGTAAAAATACCTTTGGTATGACCCTGAGGGGAAGCTGATCAACTGGTCTGGCCTTGGGTGTGCTCTCAAATGGTCACTAGTTTGAGTCTCTTCAAGGCCACCTACTCAAGGTAAAGCCTTGCGCCTATCGTAGTACACGTGCTAGTAGGGTATTGCGTGTCCCCCTGGGATTAGTCAAAGGTGCGCATATCTACGGAACGCTAGTTCGGACACCCAAAGGTTATAAAAAAATAAATAAATAAATAAATATGTGTGCCTATTGTTTTGTATTTAGTAAAAATAAGAAAAGTTGTTATTTTGTGATTGTCATAAACTATAAAATAGAAATGTAGGATTCGTCAGGGAAATGATTACAATCAGTTAGTGTAAGATTGTCACAACATAATTATTGTCATTTACGATTTTAATAGTTTATTTCAGACACATGATTGTCTGCAGCATAGTGTGTTTCACACTGCACTTACCTAAAATATTAATGGTTGTTGTCATGGATAACAATTGCCTAGTCCTTATGGTATAATTAGCAGAAACATGGCTCTTGGTGCACTGTCATATCCATGGAATAAACATATCTCGTCCACTTTCAAGCCTAAGTTGGGAGGTATATTGTGCTGTCATTATATGAAAAGAAAGGAAGATATTCAGTTGGCCAAAATTTAAATTAAAAGAGAAAAGAAAAGAGAAGAGCTCTCTGGTTTGTCATCTGTTTGTGCTGTCATTAAATATACACACACAATCATTGACCTATAGGGACCATTGATTATGTTTTAATCAAGGATAATTGATATGGTTTGATTCACAACATAAATATGGAACCATGACTAAACTATGTACACTCTAAAACATAGAGAGCAGATACATTAATTCATATAAAATATGTGCATATACAAACAATATGTTCTGCATTTGTTATGGTGAAGACTGTTAGAATAATGATTAACTAATTAAAATCATCATTCCTTATATTTTAATCTTTTGGACTAAGTAATAAAATATTATGGTATCAAAACAAATAATCTGAAATTTGAACCCTTTCTACCTCTACCTTCCATTTGAGTATTATAACAATGGTTAAATGATTTAATACCTTAAGTTTTAGGGACAAGTGGTAATTTATGAACGACAACATTAATTAGCTAGCTTGACCAGCGACAAGTATCTAAACAGTTAATTGGACAAATTATTGACTTGAATCAGCTTTTACCATTCTGTTCTACTTGTTTTGATTGTCTAGTTCGAATGAGATTGGTTCGAATGTGATAGTAAGTCAAAACATTTTAAAAGGTCAATAAATAAGAAAATAAATGGCATTTCCATGAATGTAAATATAGAGAGAAACTATTAGTCATCTCCTAGAGTGGAAGATGAAATTCCAAGAGAGGAGGCAAAGGTTGCTGTAGTACTGTCCCCACTAAGGTATCTCTTGAGGCGATCCAAGTCATCAGCTGCATCAAGCATTGTAGGCCTTGTAGATGAAGACTCCTGTGTACAAAGGATACCCAGCTCAATTAACTCTCCAATTGCAACTTCCCACATTTTCTTCACTTCCGGGGATTGATCTCTACAAGCTCTCACCAAAGAAGGATCTATTACTCTTTCCACCCTTCCATGATAGTGACTCTTCTTCACCCAGTTGTGCAGGCTTAGCCCCCCAACAAACATATCATCTGTTGGTCTTTTTCTAGTCACCATCTCAAGCACTAGAATGCCAAAGCTGTAAACATCCCCTTTTGTAGATGTGGTCGATCCAAACCCATACTCTGCATTAGAAAATTTTGAAAAGTAATAAACGTTTAGTAAAGATAATCAGGAAATGGGGGATCCTGATAATAATGATATGGAGGCTGTGGTGATTAAGACATAGGAATTTACATAAAAGACTGAATGCAAGTTAATATTATGGTTTAGATAAGTTAGATTCAATATTGTTTTTATTGTTATTCTTGTTAATGCATGACATGAGTTGAATGGAGTTTATAATGCATCAATTTCCCTATTCACATTAAATGCCAGGTCAAAGAAGTTCTTTTCGTACAAATGTTTCTGGACACAAAGACAATGGAGAAATCTGTACCTGGTGCAATGTATCCAATAGAACCACATAACATATTTGCAGTAGAATTTCCCATTTCAGCAGCTGCCCCATTTCCCCCTCCGGCTGTCATAACTAACCTTGCAATCCCAAAATCGGAAACTAGAGCTGTCATATCATCATTGAGAAGAACATTGCTTGGCTTTAGATCACAGTGTATGACTTTGACAGGGGAATGATGATGCAGATAGGCCATCCCTTCAGCAATATCACAGCAAATATTGACCCTCTGGACAAGACTCAAATCTGAAGAACCTGAACGCAAACCTGTGACTGAGTGTGGATAAAGACGGCTCTCCAAGCTCCCATTTCCCATATAAGGAAGAACAAGAGCCTTAAAATCAGGTAGACTGCAGGCTGTTATAATTCTTATCAGGTTTCTATGACGGATCCTCTTCAAGACTTGGCATTCCCTGTTAAAAGTCTTTGTTGAGTTTCCAGATTGCACATGTAACACCTTGACTGCAATGGCTGTACCATCTGGAAGAACTCCCCTATAGACATGTCCATAGCCACCGGACCCAACTAGTCTCTCCTCATCAAATCCCGCGGTTGCATCTGATAGTTCTTTATAGGTAATTCTTGGAATATTGTGGAGTGGTTCTGGTGTAGTTGGTTTTCTGACTGTTTGAGTCTTCTGAGACTGAATAATTACAATGACATGCCGAAATCCAATTACACAGCATATTGCTGATAAGAATACTGATATGAATATGACCACAATGAACATAATCAAGAACACACGGGAATGAATCCAACGTCTCTTATGAGAGCAAATTGGAATGCCAGCAACGCTGCTATTGATTGACTTGCAGAGTCGGTGATTCTTCAAGAATGACATGTTTGATAGTGAATCGAAGATGCCACCAATGGGAATCATTCCTTCAAAGTTGTTAAGGGAAAGATTTAGATAGGTGAGTGAGTGAATTTTATTGAGGCTTATTGGAATCATTCCAGATAAGTGGTTTCCTGAAACATCAAAGGATTCGAGGTTTTTTAGTTCGCCTAAGGATTCTGGCAGATGTCCTTCAAGAGAGTTGTTTGAGAAATTTATCATTCTCAATGCAATGCAGCTTGATAGCTGAAGAAAGATACTTCCGGTAAGCTTATTTGAAGAGAGATCCATCTCTTGCACATTTTCCAGCTTGCTGAGCTCGATTGGCAAAGGCCCTTCGAATTCATTATGAGAAAGATTTATAAAAATTCTGATCTCGCGCATACCTGCCAATTCTGGAGGGATGCTCCCTGACAATCTATTATATGACAAGTCAAGCTCGTTGAGATCTGTGCACTGCCCCAAAGTTGGAGGTATCATTCCTGAGAGAAGGTTGTTGTTCAGAAACAGATAATTTATTTGAACCAAATTTCCTAGACTTGCTGGAATTTCACCAGAGAATTTGTTGTGTGATAGGTCTAGCAGACCCAGGTGTGGAAACTTGCCTAATGATGAAGGAATTGCACTGTTGAAAAGATTGTGTGATAAGAAAAGCTGTTGTAAACTTGGTAACTGACTGATCGCTGCTGCTATGGTTCCATTTAGAAGATTGGATGTCAAGTTCAGGACTAAAAGGTTTGAAAGATTGGCTAAATTTGGAGGAATTGCTCCAAAGATTTGGTTTTCCTGTAGTAACAATGATTCTAAGTCAATGCTAAGTTGGCCAATGGAACTAGGCAATCTTCCCCCAAGGTGCATACCAGCCAGTTCAAGCTCCCTTAGACTGGTGCAGTTTCCAAGTGCACTGAAGAATGGATCAAGATTGGTGTTGTTATCATGGCTTTCCATATAATTATATGATAAATGAAGAGCATCAAGTTCAGGAAGGTTCCCTATAAGCTCTGAAGGCAGTTCACCAGAAAAAAGATTGTACTCCACATCCATGTTGTACATTTGGGAAGCATTGATTAAAGAGGAAGGAAGTTGTCCAGTAAATTGATTGTTGTATAAACTGAGGCTCCAAAGATTTGGACAATTTCCAATCTCTTGGGGAATTTTTCCTGTGAGGAAGTTGTTGGAGAAGTCTATGTTAAGTAACAAAGTGCAGTTGGAGAATAAGGAAGGCGGGATTGTACCTTATATTGTTTTGCATAATATGTAGTAAAGTAAGTTTTAAGAAGGGCAAAGGATATTGTTTTGCATAATATGTAGTAAAGTAAGTTTAGTAAGAAGGGCAAAGGAGTCTGGTATTGAACCATGTAAATTGTTCCCAACAAGCCGGAGTTTGCGGAGATGTCTAAGGGATGAAAATTCCGGTGGAATACTACCGTACAAGTGGTTGCCAATAATCACTAGTCTACGAAGGCCAGTGAGATTGGAAATGAATGGAGAAAGCAGCCCTTCGAGTTCAGTATCTTCCAGTACAAGTTGTGCTACACGGTGATGGTGTTTGTTGCATGTCACACCAGTGAAGTTGCACACATCAACAGCCTCATCCCAGTTAGCAAGAGTGGAATTGGGATCATGTGTTATGGTATTTTTGAATGACAAGAGAGCAGCCTTATCTGTAAGTAGAGAGTGGTCAGGGGGGTTGTGATGGCCTAACAATGTATAACCACATGTTAAAGCCAAATGT
>OU015768.1:15211698-15273238 GCA_907173295.1 Fagus sylvatica | reverse complement strand
GTTTTGAATTGTGGCATCTTCTGGCATAGGTGAAGAACCTACAATAAAAAAATAATAACACAACACAAAATAAACCCCATTACATATTCACAAAAGAATCAATAATACAATCATGATTTCATGAAACAAATAAAATTGCTTACCTTTAAGTTCACTCCGTAACCAACTTTGTGCACACATCAATGCTTCTAAGGTTCTTCTATATATAGATACTATCAATCACACTTGTATCATTGAGGAAAATTAAACAAAGAAAAAGGGTAGATACAAATCAAACAAAGTCATAGATAAGTTGTACATGAAAAAACTAAATAAAAAAGGTCCTTAAAATGAACTCCACATGGTCAAGTCCACAGTTTGGAATAAGACTATTTTGTTGACTTATGCTAAAACAAAGGTCCTTAAAATCTAAAATAAAGCCATAGGATTTATGTTGAAACTCAAGACAGTGAAGTAATAAACTATGTAATCACTGTTCCATTGGGCTCAAGAAAAAGGAGAAGCTTTGTATTCGTTTGACTAAATTCACTATATTAACAGGTGTTTCATAGAGGTAATAATTTACAGGGCATTTAAGGAGACCGACAATAGACAAAATGAAAAATTAGCATTATCAATAATAGTACCAATGGAATGGATAGAGAAAAAAGGGTACAACAAGCTAATAATCAAACATCCAAAATGCCACTGCCATGCTTACTAAAGGAACATATATGTTATCATCTACTACCTCTGTGGTTGGAAGGGACTCCACCACTATTGCCACCAAAGAAACTAGAGAAACCTTTTGCACTGTCCAGACCCAATCCAGTTGCAAATATCCCAGAACTGAATAATATTGTAGCATCCTACATTGTAAAGATAATTATCATGTCAATGCCAAAATCTATATATAGCAAGTTAAATTTTGATAACCTATTTGGTTGGCCACAATGGTGGTTTCAAAAGCACCCAATGGAAAGTAGGAATCTAAAAACAACCACACCAACATAAAATTGACCCAACACGAACTCCAAGGTTCTGCATGAACATTCATAGAAGACATCAAATTTTTATAGAAGCTGCAAAAGCTTCTAAGCAATCAAAAACCCAATATACATGGAAATAGAACAAACCCAGATACCAAAATCAGACAAACCACTTAATTAATCAGAACTCAAGCAAACATAATCTATCTTCCATGAACAACATGAAAACAAAACAAACCCAGATGCCAAAATAACCTAAAATATACTCATAGCATCACTTAAATTCGAACCAAATTACCAAAAAAAAAAAAAATCTTTTTTTCAAAACTAATAAAAACCCAGATACCAAACCAGCTCAAATTGCTTAAAACCACTAAAAACAATAACAATAACCCATCAATCATGATATAAAACAAAAAAAAATCCACATATTAAACAAAACCCAGATAACAAAAACACAAAATGAAGTGAATAGTTTTGATTGTTTACCGGGAAAGTACTTTCCCACAACACGGAAAATGCGGTTGCCTTGTTTGTTTGAGCCTTGGAGGTGAAAGAACTAAAGGAGATCGAGATCGGAAAAAGTCTTGACGGTAGGGATGGCAATACTTTTAGGGAGGTCAGAGAGATGCTCGACGGTTTCGTGTCAGAATTTTTAGGGTTTTTTTTTAAATACTTCGGGTCAGATTCGGGTTTTCAATAAAACCCAACCTGATCAAAATCTGATTCAGGTTCAAAAAACCCGACCCGATACCTTATTACATAAACGGGGCGAAAAAACCCAATGTAATTGGGGCGGGGCGGGGCAGGGCAAGTACCCGCGGGTCGCGGGTTTATTGCCATCCCTACCCACCCGTCCCCACGTAGGTCCGTCCGGCATGCTAAATAAACATGCTTATGGTTTATTGAGGAGTATTATGCATGATTCTTATATGCCATCTCATGTGTGAGTAACTCAAAATAATTTCCTTCAAACTTGTATGTGTGTTTAAATCTATTCATATTATCTTTGGAAAATTATCTATCTAATTTCATATGCAGTTGTAATATTTTAAGCCAACAACAATTAAGATATATTTTTCACTTGCTTCCCATCCCCATTGTTGGAAATTTAGACCTTGGTTTAGTTACTCTTAACCCAAATTATTGAATCAATTAATTAATGAATTATAGATTCAGATTCAGTTTGGATCAATTCAGCATATAACCAAAATAGAAATTAATCAGCATGTTGAAGAATAAAAGACAGCTATTTGGTTAAAAATGGGAAAACCCAAATTAATTGGAAAAACTCTTCAGGGTTTTAACGCACAAGCCTTCAATGAGAAACAAATCTACTATGAATTACTTTTTTTATGCCATAAAATAATCCAAATTTCTAATTACTTATGTGACCCTACCTAGCTTCAACCCGGTTGACCTCTTCAAGCGATTTGTTCTTCCACACGAACCAATATGTTCGCAACTCTAAGGCCCGCCTTGAAGCTTTGATGCAACCTTGATGTTGTTGATTCCTTTGCAGCACCTTTGGTGATTCCTTTGAGCACCTTTGGTGGATCACCAAACTCTCATGTAGTGGTGATAAAGGTAATTGGCTCAGTTAAAAAACCCTATGTAACACCCCGGAATTTAATTGTTAAGTTGAGAGTATTTTTGTAAATTTCCTTACTAAGATATTTTGCTATGTACCCATCCCCCACCACACACTCCTTATCTAAAACCCCCCACTCCTTCCTTCTCACCTATGCCTCTCTCCCCCCCACTCTCACTATCACTCTTCCACACACATGCACACACACACACCACCGCCACCACCACCAAAACACATCACCGGATCAGCGGTCTCCCACAACCCACTGGCAAAGCTTTTCTCTCTCTCTCTTGCCGGCCATATTTGCATAAATCTAAGGTGAAATCTTTGATCAATTCTCTAGTTTCTTTATATATCTATACAAGGCTTGTTTGAGAGTTGTTCTTGATGTTATGGGTTTTGGATTGGGTGCTTGTTTTATGAAGTTTGTGGGGACATTTGAGACTTGAGTGGGTCTAATTTTGTAGTTTGCCTTGGAGTCCGAAAATACACATCTTCTTCTTGTTATTTGTTTTGCGATTTATTAACATTTGGTTTGAAGAGGGTGTGGGAAAGATGGATTATGGAATTTAAAAAGAGTTTATGGATTTGAATATTATGGGTATTGACTAATTTTAATGGGAAATTTCTTGGGTGATGTTTTTAAACCAAAACTTAAAAGAGGATTTTTCTATAAGGGCTGAAGTTCCTATTATTTTAGGAAGTTAATATCCATGGCTTTGATTTGAATTGTGTTTTCTTGAACCAAGTAGTCGTTGCCCTTTCCTAACTTCAAATCTGTCAGATTTGAGTCAGCCACATTGCAGGATTTTTAATAAATTGTGTAAAACTCTTTTTGAGCTGAAATTTCTGTGGTACATTATACACATATAGAAGTACATCTTTATAAATTTTCAGGCTAATCGGATGACTCTAAGTGGGTCAAAAGAATTTTACAAAGGGCTGACCTGCTTCCATTTTAATCTGAAAATAGATATTTTTGCAGAATTTGTCCCAAGCTTTTATTTATTGAATTGAGTTGAAATTTCATATGAGTATTCCTTGATGTGTGTACTAGTTGGTTGATTTTTATTGCTGCTCGGTTCTATTGTTTAGTACCCGAAATAAATATAAATGTTTTGCTACCTCTGTTCTTAATATTGCTTGATTCCATGGGTGATGTGTCTTGAGTCATCCTATTTAATACGCATTGCTTGCAATGGAGTATTAAGATACTTTGGTAGCATTATGGTGCTTGAGTTTTCTTGTATGCTTGTTTGTCTCCCAACAAGAATGGATTTTTGTCTTAGGATGGTCAAGTTAGGCTTTAGAGCCTTTGGTTTGAATTTTAGGGGATCCCTTTAGTTTATGGAGATAAGTGTGGTATTCTACTTTGTGATGGGTAAGATTATTTATAGGCTTGATGTTATGTTTCTAGGTTCCAATGTACTTGGTGATGGACCTAGTGACTAGTTTGGCTTGCTTGTGTAGTGCTCGCTTGAGGTAAAACTGGTGATCATGCGAGGTAAGTAGCTACTTAATGGGAATTTTTAGAAAACGAATCATTATTGCATATTGTCATTTTAAAGATTGAAATATCCTTCATGGTTTTCCTAAAAGGTATTATGGGTACAATTCTCATTTTTTAATGATTTATGGAAAGTGCATGAAGCATGGAAATTTGCATTACATTTATATTGGGGGAAATGCATGATTTTTAAGCATGGAAAAGGATAAGCATCTTTGATTTAATCCTTTGATAATGGATTTTATGAATTCATTGGATTATTTGGAAATTCTAAAGATGTTTTATCATAGCGTATTTTATTTGGGAAATTTGATAGAAAACCTTATTGACAAGGAATGGTTTTGGAAACTTTGTGACAATGTCTTTGTGACCAACTTGTCTTGGTGAATTTGCTTTATGAAATTAGAGATTTTAAAGACGTGTTTTAAAACCTTGAGGTGACTCTGCTAAGGTGAGGTTCTGGGTGAATCAAAAGACTTAGTGAGGAGGCCAAATGAGCTATGTAGTTTTATTATATTAGTTTGTGAGCTCTTTGTATTGTTTTACCCTTGTGCCATGACATTGTGATTACCCGGTGATTACCCAGCTAAGTACCGTTGTCTTTGTGACATTGGTGTCTTGGCACTCCGTCTTTGTGATGGCTATGTCTTCGTGAAACTCCATCTTTGTGAAGAGTACCATTTTACCTGTAGGCCTAACGAAGCTCCTGGTAGAAACACAACTTACCAGTGGGCCTAACGAAGCTCTTGGTAGAAACCAAGTTGTGTGATCTTCTACCTGTGGGCCTAACGAAGCTCCTGGTAGAAACCAAATTGTGTGGTCTTTTACTTGTGGGCCTAACGAAGCTCCTGGTAGAAACCATGACAACTCCATCTTTGTGAGGAGTATTAACGTCTTTGTGACGGTTTGTCATGTGGCCTTGGGTTGGATTTTACTGTTTGAATCAATGATTTAATTATGACTCACAGTATGTATTATGTAGTTTCAAGATGTGTTATTTTGAGAAGCTTGGTGCTGCATCATTTCTTCAAATATTCCTATATTATCACAAAGAAATATTTATGATAGAACTTATGTTCCCAAATATATCATGCTTTGTAAAATGCTTAAGATTATGAAACTTGCAATTCCCCAACCCCCATTATTTATGCTACTTACTGGGCTTTAGCTCATTCTTTTATTTAACCACATTTTCAGATCTGTTAGCTATACCTCGAGTTAAAGTTTTGGAGCACTACACTAGATTGGAAGACTCGTTGTGTTTTGTAGATTAGTTGAGTCGTAATCTCTATCTTTTTGCGGAGATAATAGTTACTTTAGCGGTGGTTGAGCTTTTGGAGACATCTCAACTGTAAATGTATATTTCGAAGATGTATGATCTGTACTTTGTATTGTTATAAACATTTTCTAGAGCTCTGACTTACTTTGTGGAGATTATGTGGATATCTAATAATATAGATATATTGTGTATATGGTGTAACATAAAGGAAAAATCTCCCACAGTTTCTCTTGATGGTTTAGTTTTTCATGCTTTGGACCTTAGTGCGTTTGGGGTGTGACACCCTAGGCATATAGAACGCAGCCAAAACCCTAAAAGTTAGTGTTGTCTCTCTATGTGATCGTCCTTAGATCACTTTTATGGGTGCATGATCACTAGGGCACAAATCCTAAGTCTTTTATTCGTTCGTGGACCTTAATTAGATTCTTGGATCCCAAGGCTTAATCTGCCGACTGCAGTCAAGCTTTAGAAACCCTCGATGGATTGAATGCTATCAAGGTTGTAGTTGAGCTGACTGACCTTACAATTTTATTGAGTTTCACTTGAGTCTTCATTTTGATCTTTAAGTTCATGACTTTAAACACTCTAAGACTTGCATATATCAATTATGGTAACACTTTTGACAGTGGATTGAGAATTCTAAATTCATGGACCTATCACCCATAAAAAATAAAAATAAAAAATAAAATCTTGAAAGCTTGAACTCAAATAATAGAAGTATGGTTGATTTGGTTATATCAATGCTATCACTTAACCTTTGGTTACTAAATTTGAAATAAATAACCATGCCTGACAAGATAGGGCAAGTAGCATGTACGTACCATGTATGAGAAAATTCTTGAGTAGTCTCAAACTATAAATAAATGCGTAGTTCTCCTCTCACATAGTGGTGGGTTACATCATGAATTTAATTAGTGGGATCCACTATTTATGTTAGAGGGAGACTATGCATTTACTTGTAGTCCGGGAATACTAAATAATCACTCATCATGCATGGGGTATCATGAACTAACAAATTTTGACCATTCAAGAATACGAGAAATATAGTAAAATTCAAAACTAAATTAATATAAAAAAAATAAAGCTACATATTTATTTAATATTAACAAAATATAAACAAAAGAAAAGACAAAAAATAATTTATTTTAAATACAACTCAATCATTTATGATCTATCAAAATGAAATTTAAAGTTTTTCTAAATCCAAAAAAGTATCGATGGTTGATAATAAAGTTCACAGCAATTTATCTTTTTAATGCACAAAATCAAAGAGTTCATTATAAAATCATCCATTTAGTTTGTTAGTTTTGACAATATTTTATGACTGAAAGTGCTCATTTTGTAGTTGTAGTAAAAACTAGAAGAGTGAGTATAAATACAAGTGGAAAGCTATTGATTTTCTAGTTTTTATTAGCCATAGGCACAATTCATAAACATTTAAAAAAAATTTGAAGTTTGAATGTTGAAGTACATTATGCTTGTAATGATGAAATTCCATTTTCAATAGTAGTTTTTCATGACATGTAAAAAGTTGTAGATAAAATTTGTTTACCTACGAACAAATATTTATTTTTTCTATGTTGTGTGCCTTTGAAAAAATGATTTCATAGTGAAAAGTAAAACATCTCATCCATCATCAATCCTTGAATTCTTTTTATAAGCACTTTATTGGATAAAACAAGATGAATGTCATCAAGTCCTCACAAGATTTCTCAGCAATATTTTTTTGAAGAAAGTTAGATCATTTCCTAAATGATTGAAAAAAGTACAATTTTTTCATTTCTAACTTTCTTCCAATTCGTCAAGAGTGAATGCATTATTGATTATACCACTGAATTCCAAATGACTCACTAAAGGGAAAGCATGGTAGACAAAAAATTGTATCTTTACTAGGCAAATATTCAATCCATGATGGTATTGCATTAATCACGAAGGTTGACAATCATATATATTATCTCATTATATGTTTGAACATTCTTCTAACTAAAATATTTAAGAAAAAATACAAAAACACTCCTCAACTTTGGATTAAAATCAAACAAGCCTTTTGTACTTATAATTTAAAATTAAAAGCCTCTAAGCTTCTAAAAATACTCAAATTAATCATTCCATTTAATTTTGGTTACAATTCCGTTTCCTTTTTAATAAAAAATTCACTTGACACTAATGTTTAACAAAAAGTCTTTTTATATAAAAATAAAATAAAAAGTCTTTTTAAAATTATTATTTTCAATTTCTTTTTATTCTTCTTTTTAACACTCTCTCTCCAGCTAAAAGTTAAAAATCACTCCCTCCGCTTTGTCTCTCCTGATTTTCTTTGTTCTTCCTTCTCCTCTTCTTCTTCATGCTAAGAGCCTCACAGATTGACAAGAAGATAGGTTTTGACTAACCCATTAATTATCAGTGTGAACCTGTGAAGTCAATTGGAAGAGTTTACAAAGTAGAGGAAACCGTAGAATGGTCTGGTTAACATAAAAAGTCGTTTAAATTAAGTTTTTCCACATGGTACTTCCCACACGGTAGGGACTAGTGAGTGAAAGTTTTTCCACACGGTAGGGAATAGTGAGTGACAAGCTTTTCCACACGGTAGGGACTAGTGACTGAAAGTTTTTCCACACGGTAGGGAATAGTGAGTGACAAGTTTTTCCACACGGTAGGGACTAGTGAGTGAAAGTTTTTCCACACGTTACTGCGGTAGGGACTAGTGAGTGACAAGCTTTTCGTTTTCGGTAGGTTGATTTGTTTGTTTGAGTTTTTTCTAAACGTAAACAATGGGGTTTGACTCATAATTGGGATCCCAACCCATCCAATCCGTAAAAGCATCACTCTTGAATCTTTCAACGTTACATATTCACTTTGGTAAGGGTATTTTATCTTGGTTGATACACTGAACATCATAATATAAGAAACTTGAAATTTCAATGCAAATATTGCAATCTTAAATCTTTCACATTTGACAATATAATAGAGATATTAAAGCCAAGTTTTTTTTTTTTGAGCTGCAGACTTATTTTCAATGTCTAAATAAATCTATAGGTTTTATTTCAAATAGAAGAGAGTAAAGAAAAAAATTGTGTGTGGATGAGGTGCGATTAATATCCATATGAGTCCTTAAAAAAAAAAAAAAAATCCATAAATGCGTTTCTATCAAAAACAAAAACAAAAACCCATAAATGTAGTCCAAGACTATCTTGTACCATTTGCGTGTCAACAATCACTAGGTTCTTTGTTGTATCTGCAGTTGTACCTCCCACTTGAACTACAATTTAAAAAACAGCTGGGATTTGGTGGTCTTCATAAATAGAATAGACGCATATTAAATGCTGTCATCAGAAATTGGAAATGGCATTTGTACCTCCCACTTGAACTACAATTTAAAAAACAGCTGTGATTTGGTGGTCTTCATAAATAGAATAGACGCATATTAAATGCTGTCATCAGAAATTGGAAATGGTATGTGGTCACAAGGAAACGCAACGTCTAAACTACTTCGGTGGTCTTCATAAATGTAGTCCAAGCTTATCTTATCCCCATTTTGTTTTGGTATGTGGTCACAAGGAAACAATCATATTCACACAAAAAATTCAAATACATCGATCGCCTTATTTTGTAGAATAGACGCCAATTTTGTCATAATCAAAACAGCCTGCCCTCGTGCAGCGACATTTTACGGTTTCCACTGAATATATAGACACCTTAGTTTGTCAAGCACAACACAAATTTTGCACATTGGAAATGAAAAGGCAAGGAAGAGGATCTTCTTCACTTTCAGCAATGAGTCTGAGACTATTATGCTCAATTCACTTCCAAGCCATCCTCCTCTTTTTCATTGTACTGTTGCATGTAAAAGCTCTTGCTGTTTTGTCTGTTGGGAATGAGACGGATCATCAGGCTTTGTTGGCCTTCAAGACAAAGATAACAGAAGACCCCACAAATGTTTTTAGCTCCTGGAATGATTCCCTCCATTTCTGTGAATGGGAAGGTGTTACATGTGGCAGCAAGCATAGAAGAGTCACTGTATTAGATCTTCAGTCCAGAGGTTTGGTGGGTTCCTTGTCTCCATACATAGGCAACCTCAGCTTCATTCGGGAAATCGTGCTCGAGAACAACACTATTGGAGGCCAAATCCCTCGTGAAATTGGTCGTCTATTCAGGTTGCAAGAATTGATGCTGAATAATAACTCTTTGGAAGGGGAAATTCCTGCAAACCTTTCCTATTGCTTCAACCTCAAGCTCCTTCAAGTAGGTAAAAATAACCTTTCAGGATCAATCCCAATAGAACTTGCTTCTTTGTCAAAGCTGGAGAATCTCTTTGTTCGCAAGAACAATTTGAGGGGAGGAATCCCACCTTTCATTGGGAACTTTAGCTCTCTCCAAGTTTTATCTGCATCCCATAATGTGTTGGGAGGACACATTCCCGATGCCTTGGGTCAATTAAAAAGCTTAACAATTCTTCAACTGGGTGCAAATAAACTCTTTGGTTTGATCCCTCCATCTTTATATAATCTTTCTTCTATTACTCATTTTTCAGTGCTCGATAATAACCTTACTGGAAATCTTCCTACAGACTTATTCCTCACCCTTCCTCATCTCCAGGCGTTTCAAATTGATGGAAACCAATTTACCGGATCTCTTCCAGTCTCATTAGCTAATGCTTCAGAGCTAGAATACTTCGAAGTTGAATTAAACAATTTTACTGGAAAAATATCAGTCCATTTTGGAGGCTTACAACATTTGTTGAGTTTTCTTATTTGGGAAAATAATTTGGGAAGTGGAGATGCTGATGAAATGGATTTCTTTCAGTCTCTACTCAATTGTAGCAGTTTGCAAATCGTGGAACTTACTGCGAATCAGTTCAAAGGTACGTTGCCAAATGTTTTAGGCAATCTTTCAACCCAGCTTACCTATTTGGCGATCAACGATAATCTTATTTTTGGAGAGATCCCTTCAGGGATAGGTAATCTGGTCAACTTGACCACCTTATGGATGGATACTAACAAATTCACAGGGACAATCCCAAGTGAAATTGGTTATCTTCAAAACTTACAACGATTATCTTTAGAGAGTAATAGACTCTCAGGAAGGTTACCAATTACCATTGGAAACCTATCGTTGTTAAGTGAACTATACTTAAATGAAAACAGATTGCAAGGAACTATCCCATCAAGCATAGGAAATTGCCAAAATTTGTTGTTGTTAAATCTATCTCAAAACAATCTCAGTGGCACCATACCAAAGCAACTCTTTGCAATTTCAATGTTGTCAATTTCACTTAATTTAGCTCAAAACTTTTTCACTGGGTCGCTTCCATCAGAAGTCGGCAATCTTGTCCATTTAGTAAATTTGGACTTATCTAAGAACAAGTTGTCTGGTGAAATTCCAAACAGCCTAAGCTCCTGCACTAGCCTTGTCTACCTTTACATGGAGGACAATTTCTTTCAGGGAGCAATTCCGTCATCCTTGAGTTCTTCAAGAGGTATTCAAGTCATGGATCTTTCTCGGAACAACTTGTCTGGTCAAATTCCAAATTTCCTAGAGAAACTCTCCTTGACGAAACTGAATTTATCCTTCAATAATTTTCAAGGTGAGGTTCCAACAAAAGGAGTTTTTGCAAATGCTAGTGCAATATCAGTTGTCGGAAATAGTAGGCTTTGTGGGGGCATATCAGAACTAAAGTTGCTTAAGTGCTTAACAAAAGAATCGAAGAAAAGGAAGTTGTCTCTTGCACTCACAATGCTGATCTCAATGGCATGTGTGCTTCTTGTAGTAACCACAATGTCATATATTTTATTTTGTTGGAACAAAAAGAGAGGAAAAGATAGCTCTTCAAGATATTCCTTAAGACTACCAATTTTGAGAGTGTCTTACCAAATGCTCCTTAAAGCAACCGATGGGTTCTCTTCATCAAATTTGATTGGTGTGGGTAGTTTTGGCTCAGTGTATAAAGGCATCTTTAGTGAGGACGGATCAATTGTTGCAGTCAAGGTACTTAATCTTCAACGTCAAGGCGCTTCTAAGAGCTTCATTTCCGAGTGTGAAGCCTTGAAAAATATTCGTCATCGAAATCTTGTGAAGATCATAACCTCCTGTTCAAGTGTGGATTTTCATGGCAATGACTTTAAGGCTCTAGTTTATGAGTTCATGCCCAATGGAAGTCTGGAAAATTGGTTACATATGGATCTGGAAATAGATAATGGGCACGTAGAGATACGAAATCTGAGCCTGCTTCAAAGAACAAACATTGCCATTGATGTTGCCTGTGCACTCGATTACCTACATCACCATTGCCCAATGCCAGTTGTTCACTGTGATCTAAAGCCAAGCAACATTCTTTTTGACTGTGATATGATTGCTCATGTTGGAGACTTTGGGCTCGCAAAATTTCTTTTAGAACTTACAAATCCAGAGCAGAAAAGCTCAGTTGGTATAAGAGGAACAATTGGGTATACTCCTCCAGGTAACAACAATTTACTGAAAACCTTTAATCATTAATACATGCTTTCCCACATTTACCATGATTTTTGAGCTCCTAAATTGTAATATGACTATATTATCTATATCAAATATTCTTAATGGCAGAGTACGGTTTGGGAAATGAGGTATCAACCAAAGGTGATGTCTACAGCTATGGAATCTTATTGTTAGAGATGATAACAGGAAAGAGACCCACAAATAGTGTATTTGAGGGAGGCCTTAACCTTCATAACTATGCTGGCAGTGCCTTGCCTAACCGTGTAATGGAGGTTGTTGACCCAAAACTTTTAAACAATATTGATGAAGTGATTGGTAATCACAATCGTAGCCCTACAAACAGAACAGAGGAGTGTTTGAGATCTATGATCAATGTCGGAGTGGCATGCTCTGTGGAGTTGCCACAAGAACGATGGGACATTAGCAAGGCCATCTCTGAGCTATATTTGGTCAGGGACATTCTCATTGGCGCTAGGATTTAGCGCAACATGCTTGGCTATATGGAAGGTCAAAAATCAAACTTTTTACCTTCTTAATGTTTGGTATTATGTTCTTTACTTACTTTGACCATTTCCTCTTTATGTTATTTTCTATTCATGACTAATTGCAGGCTCATAAAGTTTTACAATGGATGGAAACAATCTTCTGTCATGCCAGATAAACATGCTTATGGTTTATTAAGGAGTATTCTTCCAGGTTCTTATGTCATCAAATATCTATATTTATATGTGTATGAGTAACTTGAAATAATTTCCTTCAAACTTGTATTTGTGTTTAAATCTACTGATTGTATGCTTGGAAAATAACTATCTATTTTCATATGGAATTGTAATATTTTCAACCAAATAAGATGTATTTTTCACTCACTTCCCATTCCCCATTGTTGGAAATTTAGACCTTGGCTTATTTACTTTTAACCTAAATTACCGAATCAATTAATTAATGAATTATGGTATCAGATTCAGTTTGGGTCAATTTAGCATATAACCAAAATAACAATTAATCAGAATGCTAAAGAGTAAAAGACAACTATTTGGTTATGAAGGGAAAACCCGAATGGGAAAAACCCTCTGGGATTCTAATTTCTATAGTTGCTACCTCTAGTAGTAACTTACTTACATAACTCCATGTAGCTTCAACTCGGTTATACTCTTCAAGCGATTTGTTCTTCCACACGAACCAATCCGTTTGCGACTCCAAGGATTGCCTTGAAGTTTTGATCAACAACCTTGATGTTGTTGGTTCCTTTGCAGCGCCTTCGGTAGATCACGAAACTCTCATGTAATGTTGATGAAGGTAATTGGCTTGGTTACAAAATCCTAGGCATATAGAACGTAGCCAAAACCTTAAAAGTGAGTGTTGTCTCTCTATGTGATCATCCTTAGATCACTTTATGCGTGCATGATCACTAGGGAACGAATCCTAAGTCTTTTATTCGTTTGTGGGCGTTAAATGGGATCTTTGGATCCCAAGGCTTAATCGGTGGACTACAACTGAGCTTTCGAAACCCTCGTTGGATCAAGACCTATCAAGATTGTAGTTGAGCTGACTGAACCTTGCACTTCTCTTGAGTCTTCATTTTGATCTTTAAGTACATGATTTTAAACATTCTAAGACTTACATGATTGAATTACAGTTACACTTTTGACACCAGATTGACAATTCTAAATTCATGGACCAAACACCTTCAACATATTTTTCTTCATAGCTCAAACTCAAATAAGAAGTGTGGTTGATTTGGCTATATCAATGCAAATCACATAAACATGCCTTGTTACTAAATTTGCAAATCACCTAACACCAATCAACATATTAGCATTTATTGCCATTTAGTTGGGTGGCCTTTCACTTGGAGAGAGAGGACAAAGAAAGTCATAATTTAGTCAGTGATTGGATGTTGTTTGAAATTCTAAATCCCATTTATAAGTTGTGCATTAATGAGTTGATAATTTAGGCTTCCCCAAATACCGGTACGTCAGATTTGCTACTCCCACACACTTCCACCTTCCCCTTCCCTCTATTTAATTCTCTCTCACACTTTTATTCAAAAATAAATTCTCTCTCATGGTTGTTCCTCTACCTCACATTTTCATCTACCTCTCACCTCTTGAACTCCCTGACCTTTTCATCTTCTCAATTAATTACCTCATCTTTTCATCTTCCTCTCTCTCTCTCTCACCTCTTGAACTCCTTAATCTCTTCATCTCCTCAATTAATTACCTCACATTTTCATCTACCTCTCTCTCACTCTCACCTCTTGAACTCTCTGACCTTTTCATCTCTCCAATTAATTGCACCCCCAATTTCCTATTTAAACCCTATGCGGGATTTATTTTAGTCTCCATGTGGTCCCTATAGTTCTATTGTTATTTGAGTCTCAAAGGTGCGTTCTTTCCCCTTTGGTTTTTGATTGGCTTTGCCGGGTTTCATGCTTTTATTTATTTATTTATTTATTTGGTTTCTCTGTTCTGCTCAATATTTTATTTTTTGGCTTTTGGTGTTCTTTGTTCCGTTGGTTTTATAATTTTGAAGTTCCTAAGCTTTTCTCAAGCAATGTTCTAATTGTTATCTTGACTTCATTCGTTTTTCTGTTTATATTGATGTTGTACAACATTGGCTTAATTAGATTAGATATATTTCTCGTGCATTGCACGGGTTTGCGACTAGTGTTTAATAAAAAGTCTTTTTTAACACTCTCTCTCCAACTAAAAGTTAAAAATCACTCCCTCTGCTTTGTCTCTCCCGATTTTCTTTGTTTTTCCTTCTCCTCTTCATCTTCATGCTAAGAGCCTCACGGATTGACAAGAAGATAGTTGCGCTTCTAAGTTCTAACAACTATCAACTATCCATAATTCTGATTCCTTCTCCATTTAAAAAAAAAAAAAAAAAAAAAAAAAAAAAAAAACTGGATCCCCTCCATTTATGCCTACGTTTCTTACTTCCCTCAAACAAGGTCATGCCAGAATAGATTGAACAATTTTTTTTTTTTTGACAAATATCAAGCTTCATTCAACTAGAAGAACACATACAACCCGGAGTATCTCTCTTGATCATAGACACAAATTGATCAGGTAGAGCAGCAACATTAACAAAACCATTCCAGTTATTTACTAATCCCCACTAGCCAACAAATGAGTTGCTTCATTCACCTCTCTTTTTACCCAATTAAATCTTACATGGTCCATTTCATTAGCAAAGTCTAGGATATCTTCAAGCACAATTCTAGCCTCCCACTTATCTATATGATCATGATTCTTTAAGGAAACTTTGTTCAATGCATCAATGCAGATCTTGGAGTCTCCTTCCACCTCTACTCTCCTTAGCTTTAGTAGTTTTGCCATTACTAGAGCACATCTTAAACTCTTTGCTTCTGCTACACTTACCGAGGCTTTAGTTTCTGAAGGGGATAATTATCAACTATTTCCTAAGTCAGATATGACGACCTTCGTACCTTTGAGAAAGCTAACGACCGTCTAACGTCCAAGCTGAATTGACGACCTACTATGCATGGCCACTGAAGGGAACGATAATCAACCTCTCCCAAGTCAGCAAAGACGATCTTCCACTCTTCGAAATATATGACGACCGGCTAATTCCCGACCACCATGGACGACCTGCTTCACATGACTATTTATCCCATTTACCTGTGACTCATCCCTTATCCATTGCGGGAATCCAGCAAAACAGCTCATCAAGTCGACTCCTCACCTTTGACAGGTGTTCTCCATGAATCTAGGGGGTTAAGGCCTCACCACATCAACCAGCACTCCCCTCCAAAGGTGCAACAACCTTCCAGATCTAAGGGTTACTAAATCCCCACGTGTCCCCAAATCCAAGGGAAGTCTGGAAGGCCACGTATTATGACCAGAAGGCATAAAATGCCATTCTCTCTCCTATTCTCAGGTATGAGCAGTACTTTGGAACACAGAATCACTCTCTCAAGGTTTTTCTGATAAACTCCGACTAACAAAAGCATCAAGCCTCCTAGGCCGGCCCCAAACCGGTGCCCTCTCCGATCACTCTCTTGTCTCTTTTAGGTCTTCCGCTCCTCGGCTCGCTTGACGGCAGTCCACTGATTTTCCAGCAACATCATTTCTTGGCTGGCTGTGCAACTGTTGATATGAAGATGCAAACTCCGATCATTTCCGTGGAGATGCAATTTCCAGACATCATCAGTTGGCGCCGTCTGTGGGAAATACGACTTTTCCTCTTATAAATTGCACAGCTTGCCAAACTTCTTTCTTAGCCTTCAAAGACAGGAAACGAACACCACTATGGTGTAGAACGTCGCCCGATCTATCGGTCCTCGCTGAAATCTTCATCATCAGAGCTTTCACGCTCTTCCACGCGCCGTCGGAAAGAAGACCTTCCTTTCCACGCGCCGCCGGAGTGAAGACCTTCCTATCCACGCGCAACCGGAGCCATTAGAGTCTCAAAGACGCCCTTCCAATCACCCGATCAAGCAACGGGCTTTACCATTGGACAAAACATTTCCCAATCTACCAAGCCTAGTCGAAATCTTCTAAACCAGAGTTGTCACGCGCTTCCACGCGCCGGCGGAGTGACGACCTTCCTTTTCACATGTCTTCATGTGCTCACCACATGCCTGCATGTGCTGACACCCGTCAAGAGCACGCCAACATGCTGCAAGCACATGCCATGTGCCACGTATCATGCCCCCATGATGCCACATCAACATCCTTATCAGCCCTAATGGCGACGTCATCCGTGTGACGTCAACAGTGTGAGCATGGATTGTAAAAAAAATTATGACAACCTTCCAGCCCCACCTAGAAGGAAAAGGAAGATAGATACATGGCCCTTGCAAGGACGGTCTTCCAACTTCTACAGAAAAGTGACAGTCGAAGACATGATCCTTCCAACGACGGTTTTCCAATTCCCTTAGTAAAGTGAAGACCTTCAACAATTTTCAGGGCTTTTAGCCCTGCCTCGAAGCTATGTCTCTTTCACGCTACTCCTCTTTTACGTATTCTCTTTTCATTATAAAGATGATAAACAATAAATTAATTGAGGCTGTTTTTAATATGTTTGTTATACACTAACAAATAATCTAAAAAGGAAATACTCGACCTCAAATAAAATATAGAAATCACATGAGTATTTCTATATATATACATATGTGTGTTGCTTTAACCTTTGAGGATGAGAAATCTTGAAATGTCTATGTCTACATTTGGAAGGTTTATAAGACCAGCTTAATGTCCTTGAGCTAAAGTTGGCAGTGTTGTTTTACAACACAATTTAAAGTTACATTTTCCATGTGAGAATTATAACTCTTTGCATACATACAAATAATTAAAATAAGCTTTCACACAAGACTAATTATCTCAAATGAAAGTATATGTAATGTAATTGTTCAATTCAGATAGTTAATTGATGATGCAAAATCACATTGTTCATTAATTGAGATATTATCATCTATATGCTTACTTAGATGATCTATTTATTGTTTTTTCCTCCACAATTATTGCATAGATGGACGACCGTCCATCCATTATATGCAATTTTATGTTTGACTTGATTAAAGCATGACATCATCTTTTCTCATGCCATATTGGGCGTTATGACCCCAAAAAATATATATTCGATTTGTTTATTAAGATCATTGGTAATCTCGCAACAAAGATGAGCCCTATAAGAAGGGCCACAAGAGAGATCAGTTCAACCACACCATGATTAAGGTTTAAGGATCTACTTCTACTATGGCTCCTATAAGCATCAAGGGGCTGAGGTCTAAGGACCCACTCCTACATGCATGTGACTTCTATAAGCCTCTCAAAGCAGAACCCCTGGCAACAATTTAAGAAAAGAACGTCAAAAATTTCATCTAGAAGGGCGTCATTTGTCGACTTGGGATTCCAAGATTCCTAATTTCAGACAATGGGAAGCAATTTGACAACGGACCCTTTAGAGAGTTATGTAGTCAACTGAACATAAAGAACCATTATTCGTCCCCTAGACATCCACAGGCCAACGGCCAAGTGGAAGTTATAAACCGGACCTTACTTAAACAGATTAAGACTCGGCTTGAGGGGGCAAAGAGTAGGTGGGTGGAAGAGCTTCCAAGTGTATTGTGGGCATACAGAACCACTGTCAAAACTCCAACAAAAGAAACTCCCTTCAAGCTAACTGTGAGAACCTCGACCCGAGGGTCAAATGGGCCTCAAAATGTGACCCAACTGACAATGGACCAACCCTCTAGATTTGAAGGTTGATTGTACATGTAAATGGGGTCGCCACTTATTTTAATTATTTGGACAAAATAAGAAATTCCACAATAAAAATAATTCCTCTTTATTCATATTTGAATTTGTACAATTGCCAATGAATTTGTAAAAAGAAAGAATTACATGTAAATGAGTTTCCTAGTTATAGTCTAGTAAAAGGAAAAACTGTTTGTTTGTAAGACACTTTGTAATACGAACCCTCAATTCAAGATTCGGAGGCTTGGTTATAAAATGGGAAGGTGTTTGCACCCCATTTTACCCAACATACGTCGGTCTTCTAGATTAAGCTTGGCCAATATTCATATCATGTCAAAGTATATAAAGTCATGTTCACATCACAATCGAATTTTAATGTTCAAGTTGTTGTTTAATTTATTTCATGTGAAATATCATGTTATAGTCATATAAGCATGGTATTCAAGAAAAGAAACAAAACAATCAAATACAAGTAAATAAATTTCAGTTTAGAATTTATACTTGTATGCTTGTATGGCTTGTAAAGAATACCTCAAGATTGTTTGTAGCCTTGTATAGCTTGAGAAGATGCTTGTATGGTTCAGGGGTCAAAATGCGATTTTATGGAATTTTGGGGCCAAAATGTGATTTTAGGCAATTTTGGGGTCAAAGTGTGACTTTGAGAAATTTTATGGTCAAAATGTAATTTTGAGGAATTTTGGGGTTGAAATGTAATTTTGGAAACTTGGTGGTGTTTTTGCAATTTATGTGAAGTGTGGATTGATTGGGTTTTAGTTTTGGGCTTGGATTGAGTGTAAGTGTGAATGTGAGGCTTTATTTATTTTGGGATTGGGCTTAATGAAATGGGTTTTGGATTGGGTTGTGAGGAAAGTGGGCTGCTTAAATGGGATTGGGCTGCTTAAATGGACACGGGTGGGGCTGACCCGGTCCAATAATCTCTCAAAAAAACCGGGTAGGGTTTCACTAACCCGACCCATCTCTTTCTTTCTTCTCTTTTTTCCCAGCCGCCTACCCCCTCTCTCTCCATTTTCTTTCTTTCTCACGGCTCCCTCTCTATTCTATCTGTATCACTGAAACCCCAAAGGCCACCATGGCCACTCCAAGCTCTCACCGGCGCCGCTCATCACTGCCACCAGTGGTGGAGGATTTTGGCTCGACAAAGCCGAGCCTTGACTCTCTCTCTCTGCTTTTTCTCTTCTCTCTCCCTCTCAGCTTCTCTCTTCTCTTTCTTTCTCTCACTCGGCTTTGAATGGTGAGTTTGGGGTGGTGATTTTTTGGGTGAACCCGTGTGGGGGGTCGTGGGTTTTGTGTGAACCCGTGTGTGTGGGTTGGTGTTTTGTGTGTAATCAAGACCATAGAGGTCTTGGGTTTGTGGAGTAAGAGCCAAGAGGCTCACGGGTTTGGTTGCAATTTTGGCCGTGTGTGGGTAATTGTGAACCCGTGTGTAGGTGGTGATGTTTGACTGCATTTGTGCTGGGTTTTGTGTTTGTGTGGTGCTGAACATAATGTATAGGGTTTGTATTTGTGAATGTATACATAGTGTGTTGTGATTTGAATGTAGGTGGTGGAGATTTTATGAATAGATGGAATTACATTACCATTTTGTATGTGGCTGTGTATTCAGTGAATCTAAGTATTTAGATTACCATTTTGTATGTCGTTGTGCGCTCCTTCTTCATCATGGTTGTTTGCTCATGATCAGAAACAAAGGAGAATAATGTCAGAATAATTTGTATTGAAACAGCAAACAAAAATACAGAAATACAGAAAAGAAACAAATCCTTTAGATTATTCCCTGTTTTGTTTTCTGTTGTTGTGCTCCGAACTGGATGATGAAAGAGGGTGATATTGTTGGTATAGTTGTTGCCTTTCTGATTGCTTCTTGCCTCCTTGTTGATCATGGTTGTGTACTCATGCAGACAGACAGAAAGAAATCAATGAGAATAATGTTAGTACAATCCAGTCAAGAAAACCCTCCGAATGATAGTAAAAGTAACGGTACTTAGTTACCCATACCCTTACCTGTGCTGCCCTTGTTTTGTGTCTCTCTTCCCCTTTTTATATAAAATGAATCGGTATTATCTGTTTGTTTAAAACTTGAATTTCAAATTATTGCCAGTTGATTTCCAGATATTACAGATAATTGGTGATTTTCTTAACTCCTTTAAAACACTGAATGATTTAATTCAAATGTTTTAATTAATTAATTAATCAACAATTATCCAATTAACTTGTTCAGTTTATCCAATGTGCTAGAGTCCATGATAATTTAACACTTTGAGCCAATAAGATATTTACACCTTGTTAATTAAAATTAATCCAATTAATGGACCAATCATAATTAATTTGGATTAATCTTATGTGCCCAATGCCATTTAATTATTATGCACTTTGTTCATTAAAACTTCAACCGGATATAATTTTCACACACGTGGTCCGATTCAAACACATGACACGTCATTTCAATCGTCTCAACTTAAAGATCTATTTGATTACTTTTAGTTGTCGATCAGACAGTCAAAAACATTGTTGGTTTAAAACCCTAATTTAGGCAAGTTGTGCACTTTCCGTTTTTAGAATTTTAATTTGTAAAAACCCTAGTTTGTGTGAGGGTTAGAATATAGGTAGCAAAATGGGGTGTCAACAGAATGCCCCTCATTGGCAGAGCTTGTAAAGCAAATGTCAATGTTTGAGAAAGACACCGAGTTTTGCGACCGAATGTTGGGGATAATTTTAAGTGTTTGTAACAACCCAACGAATTTGAAAACTTTTTTAGGATTTGATTTTATGTTGTCCATAACAACCTAAAAAATTGGGAATATCAGGAATGATTTTATGTTGTAAGAAACAACCTGATATATTTTTTTCAAAACTTTTTAGGATTTGATTTTAAGTGTTTTAACAACCTAAAAAAGTGGATCGGGATAGATTTTATGTTGTTTCAAACAACCCTATATTTTGGAACTTTTTAGGATTTGATTTTATGTTGTCCATAACAACCTAAAAATGTGAATATACTAGGAATGATTTTATGTTGTAGAAAACAACCCAATATTTTTGAAAACTTTTTAGGATTTTGATTTTATATTGTCAATAACAACCTGAAAAAGTGGGTATATCAGGAATGATTTTATGTTGTAAGAAACAACCCGATATTTTTTGAAAACTTTTTAGGATTTGATTTTAAGTGTTTTAACAACCTAAAAATTTTGCCGGGAACTATTTTACGTGGTTCCAAGACAACCCGAGCATGTGTGTTGTCAGAATCTTGTTAAGATGATATCGAAAATTTTTAGCCGTCTGAAGGCGTAACTCCGGATTTTTCAACCTTTTTTAATCTCCTTGCTAAAACCAAGATGCATTCGGTGTCTTGTTCAGCTAGTGGGTAGGCACGTATGCTCCTGCAAAAACAAAAACAATTCTTTTTCGAAAAATTAGATATCTTCTATAAAAGATAATTTTGGGCCAATGCCCCTAGTTTAAACAAGTCATGAGAACAAGCTGATTGTTTACAGCTCAAGATCATGGAATGTGTGAATGTGGATGTGAATCTGAGACTATAAGTGTAGGTAAATGAATGTGAGTGTGGGACCGAATCTTAGTGAAAATTACCTACGTACCTCTATCATAGATGATCAGATTTGAACGTAGTTTGAAATATGGAAAGTGTTTTGTGGGTGTGAGACCGAGCCTTAGCGAAGACTGCCTACGTACCTTTATTATAGAGGATCACGTCTGAACGTAGTTCGAAATTATGGAAAATATGGGTAAATGAATGTCTGTGTGGGACCGAGCCTCAAGGAAGGCTGCCTACGTACTTCTATCATAGAAGATCAGGTCCGAACGTAGTTCGAAATGTGGGGTGTGTGAATTCTTGTTTGGAAGTTCAAAGTGTATATGTGGACCTCTTGTGTGGAAGGGAAAAGTTGTACATACGTGTATGTGTAGACTTCTTATTAGGAGGGAAAAGTTGTACATATGTGTATGTGTAGACTTCTTGTTAGGAGGTGAAAAAAATTGTATGGTTTTGAACCTTTTGTATGGTAGTTCAAAATATCTGTAGACTTCTTGTGTGGAAGTGAAAAATGTTTTTCATTGGGGATGATTTTAAGTGTTTGCAACAACCCAAAAAAAAATGTATATTGGAAAGATTTCATGTTCTCACAAATAATCCAAATTTTTTTGTTGTTTTTGGATGTCTTGTGTCTTAACTGGGTAACTTGACTTGTGATCTTAGTTGTGTACCTTGATTTTATACTTTGGCTGTATACCTTTTTTGGAGAAAGTCTTTCAAAAATGAAAAGATGGATTTTGTAAATCACTTTGAAAACTCATTTTTTTAAATGGATGCAATCCGTTATGTAAACGAAAATCTTGAGAAATTTTTGTTTTCTTGGGAAGACATGTTGACAAATCCTAAGGTTGCAAAACAAAACTGTTCTCTTTCACTTTGAGGGGATTAAAGTCATTAAACCCTTATAAACATATTTGCATTTCTCTTGGAGCTTGTAAGGCTGAATCCTTCGAAGGCAATTAAAGAGATGAAGTGATTAAGAGTTTTCCTGAATCAACAGAATGACAAAAAAGCAATGATATTTTTTTGAAAAGTTTGGATGATTTTGCAAGTCAATATTGTTTGGAGCAATGATACAGACATGCTCTTGACTTGAAATTCTGACCTATTGACAAACTAGGGAGAATGCCCCTAATTTGGAGATTTGTGATCTGGTTTGGATCATGTTGAGGAAAGACAGTTTAGTCGACAAACTAGGGAGAATGCCCCTAGTTTGGAGATGTGTGATCTTGTGTGGATCATGTTGTGGAAAGACTTTTTAGTCAACAAACTAGGGAGAATGCCCCTAGTTTGGAGATGTGTGATCTTGTGTGGATCATGTTGTGGGAAGAATTGACAAATTAGGGAGAATGCCCTTAGTTTGGAGATGTGTGATCTTGTGTGGATCATGTTATGGGAAGAATTGACAAATTAGGGAGAATGCCCCTAGTTTGGAGATGTAGATGAAGCACTTGGAAAACAAAGGGGGATGCCCCAAGTTTTGACTTGAAATTGAAGTCTTTGAAAGAGATTTGACTGTTTTGCAATGAGAAAGAAAGTGAACTTTGAGTTTGAACCATTTGTAATGATTCACCTTTTCATGGGAGATTTGATTGGTGTTTGGACCATCCATCACTTTTTCTTTTTCTTTTGCTCTAACTTTTGCCTAGGCTGCCTTTTCAAGTTTTCAACCTAGCGAGCACTTTTCATACTTCCAATGGAGAATAACGAAAGAGCCTAACATCATGTCTTGAACAAGCAAAACCTCAAGGAGGGCTTTGTTTATCGATTATAATGTAAGCCGGGTTTGGGCTGTGAAAAGAAAGTTATAAAGGCTCAAATTCCCCACTATACCCCTAAGTGTGAACTCCAAGGATTGTATTTGCTTCGTGACTTCTTTCCTTTGCTTTTTTCCTTCACGTCTTCTTTGTGTTTGTGTTGACGCATTTGACTTTTCTTATCTTTGTGTTAGCATCCTTTGTCAGAGACGCCCTTTCTTTTTGTATGTTGACGTTTGTGTCAAGTGTTCTCTATTTGCTTCATTCTTATTGAAGATTGACGCCTCCGTCAAGCATGTCCTTGTTCTTTTGCACTTCCTTCTTTGACACTTTGATCTTGAGAAAGAAATCCATGATCTCCTTTTTGTTCACATCTAAAATTCCCACCCCAAGTTTGGTTTATGGGTTTCAAGAAAGAAAAGGCTCATTTTTTTTAAAGGCCCAAACTGGCTAGCAAGTGATTGCATTCGTAGGGTGTTGGCAAGAATATTTGGGTTTAATGAAAAACGGCCTTTTGTCCTTGGTAGAGCTTGCTTTTGGCATGCAGCATTTGAGCTCTTTTGATGACTTCTTTCTTGGAAATAATTCTCTCTTTTTTCTTTGTGGAACCCTAATTTTTGCTTAGGCCGCCCTTTCGGGTTTTCGACCTAACAGGCTTTCATTTCTCTTTTTGCATGGATGGTCCATTGTAAGCCCAACTATTAAGATACTTTTCTGAATGAATGTGCAAGAATGTGGTAAATCATGACCTGATTTAGAAGGAATTTCGGAAGGAGTGACTCGAGATCTCTCAATGACCTTATTTCCTTGATTTTCTTTCTAGGATTCATTCTTTTGTTGTTCCAAGTATTTGGCGACAATTTTTATATGAATTGAATGAAAATGATCCCCTTATCGGTGCAAATTGATTGGTCAAGTGATGTGACCATATGATTTGTCATTTGTTGCCCAAGAAAGAATATTTCAAAAACTTGATTTTCCAAAAGTACTTTTGCAAAAACAATTTTGAAAATTTTCCTTCTCCAAAAAGATTTGAAAACATGGGAGACTTGAAGATTGTTGCTTAAAGTTTCTTTTTGATGATGTGATCAAATTTCAAGCAATTGTTATTTGAGACGTGAATTTTAACCATTAGTGTGTGATTCAAAAATGTGAATTTTAACCATTAAGGTGTGATTCAAAAATGTGAATTTTGACTATTGAGGTGTGATTCATTTCGTAAATTTTAACCTTTGAGATGTAATTCATTTTGTGAATTTTAACCATTGAGGTGTGATTCAGAAAATGAGAATTTTAACCATTAAGGTGTGATTTAATTGGTGAATTTAAACCATTTAAGGTGTGAGAGAATTTTAACCGTGTGAGGTGTGATTCAATTGGTGAATTTTAACCATTTAAGGTGTGACGTAATGGGTTAATTTTAATTATGTGAATTGTGAGTGAATTTTAACCATGTGAGGTGTAATTCAATTGAGTGGATTTTAACTATTTTGAGGTATAATGGGTGAATTTTAATTGTGTGAAATGTGTGAGAGAATTTTAACCATGTGAAGTGTGTTTAAAAAAAATGTGAATATTAACAATTAAGGTGTGATTCAAAAATGTGAATTTTAACCATTAAGGTATGATTCAAAAATGTGAATTTTAATCATTGAGATGTGATTCATTTTGTACATTTTAACCATTGAGGTGTGATTTAGAAATGAGAATTTTAACCATGGAGGTGTGAGTGAATTTTAACCATGTGAGATGTAATTCATTTGGGAAAGTTTAACCATTTAAAGTGTAATGGGTTAATTTGAATTGTGTGAGTTGTGTGAGAATTTTAACCGTGTGAGATGTGATTCGAAAAAATGTGAATTTTAACCATTAGGATGTGATTAAAAAATGTGAATTTTAACCATTGAGATGTGATTCAAAAATGTGAATTTTGACCATTGAGATGTGATTCATTTTGTGAATTTTATCCATTGAGTTGTGATTTAGAAATGAGAATTTTAACTATTGAGGTGTGAGTGAATTTTAACCATGTGAGGTGTAATTCATTTGGGAAAGTTTAACCATTTAAGGTGTAATGGGTTAATTTGAATTGTGTGAGTTGTGAGTGAATTTTAACCATGTGAGGTGTGTTTCAAAAAATGTGAATTTTAACCATTTAAAGTGTGGTGTAATTGTGTGAATTTTTAACCATTTAAGGTGTGAGTGAATTTTAACCATGTAAGGTGTAATTTAATTGGGTGAATTTTAACCTGTTTAAGGTGTGATTGAATTGGGTGAATTTTTAACCATTTAAGGTGTGATTCAATTTTGTGTGAATTTTAACCATTTAAGGTGTGATTCAAAGTTTGGTTCATTGAGCTTTTTGTGAATTGTTGATTACTTTTTGTCTTTTCAATTTTTGACTTGCAAAGTTGGAGAAATTCTTGATCCGTAAAAGATGTTTTTCTTGATCCAAAATTCTATGCTACACACCAATAAGACAACAAAGCAATTCAAATTAAAATCACACAATCAAATTAAAATCACACAATCAAATTTAGAAATGTAAAACCAAATGATAACTTGATGAAGCAATTCAGATGTCCTTGTGGGCTGTTGACATAGGGGAAGCCTATGGATCAGTCTTGTTGAAGGAAGAGGTTTGTGTGACCTTCATGACCTTGATTTCGAATCTTGAATCTTGGAGGCTTGTGACCTTTGTAGAATGGTTGTCTTGTCTGGCCTGGAACTTGAATCTTGAAGCTTGATGATTGACTGTTTAGGGTTTTGGACTTTGCGTGGCCTTTTGTAGAGTATGAGGGATGGTGAAGTCTTTGTGGTTTTGTTTTTGGTAAGTGAGTGACTGTTTAAGAAATTGAGCTTGTGGGGCCTTTTGGTAGATGTGGGGTAGGTAATTATTTGAGAAATTGGGCTTGTGGAGCCTTTTGGTAGATGTGGGTAAATGTTTGGGAAATTGGGCTTGTTGGGCCTTATGGAGAATGATGAAATTTTGTGGCTAAGTGGGAGACTATGTAGGAGATTGAGCTTGTGTGGTCTTAAAGTCTCAATGTTGTGAGCTACCTTTTGGAGGGCTAGAACTTTGGCTTTAAGTCCTCGAAGCTTGTTGTTGTGGGCCACTACTTGGTGGGCTTTAAACTTGAGCTTTGAAGCCTTGAAGCTTGTTGTTTTGGGCCACTGTTTGGTGGGCTTTGAACTTGGGCTTTAAATCCTTGAAACTTGTTGTTATGGGCCACTGCTTAGTGGGCTTTGAACTTGAGCTTTGAAGCCTTCAAGCTTGTTGTTATGGGCCACTGTTTGGTGGGCTTTGAACTTGGGCTTTAAATCCTTGAAACTTGTTGTTATGGGCCACTGCTTAGTGGGCTTTGAACTTGAGCTTTGAAGCCTTCAAGCTTGTTGTTGTGGGCCATTGCTTGGTGAGCTTGTGGGTTTGAGATTCTAAAGCTTATAGACTTGTGGAGCTTGTCTTTGAAGTTTGTGGGCTTGTGAGCTTGACTTTGAAGTTTGTGGGCTTGAGCTTTTAAAGCTTGTGGGCTTGTGAGCTTGATCCTTTGAAACTTTGGGCTTTATCCTTTGTCTTTGATGATCCTTAACTCTAAGTACTTGTAGGGCCTTAGATTTTTTTTTTATAATGGACCCAAGTGTTGGGCTTGGGCTCATCAATGGAAAACATGATTCAAATAAAGGCTTGTAATGGGCCCAAACGTTGGATTTGGGCTCATTCGTAGCAAACAAGGTTCATCCACGTGCAAGCAACGGCAATCAAAACAGACGGTGGGTTCAAACAAGCATGTATGTACTTAATGGACCGCACCTAAGAATAGTTCTAATAGGCTTCTCTATGGGTAGAAGGTGGGCTTGTAGGGAACCCAAGATCTAGGACGTCATATCTCCCAACTTGTGACATAGGAATGCCGCGTTGGTCCAAACGATACAGTTTATCCTTTAACGCATTGACTAAGAAGGATCATAGTTAATACTGTGCTTTGGGATGGTAGCTTCACCATGGGTACCCAAGTCTAGGAAGACTGTGATCCATGGATAGAACTACCGTGGCTTTTGGGCTTCACACATTTTAGAACTCAAGCAAAATGATGCATGAACATGTTATTGAAAGCTTTAAAAGACAAATACAAAGACATGATATGGTTTGGCCAAGCCCATTCTATTTTTGAAGCTAACCCACAATCAATCCCCAGTGGAGTCGCCACTGTGAGAACCACGACCCGAAGGTCAAATGGGCCTCAAAATGTGACCCAACTGACAATGGACCAACCCTCTAGATTTGAAGGTTGATTGTACATGTAAATGGAGTCACCACTTATTTTAATTATTTGGACAAAATAAGAAATTCCACAATAAAAATAATTCCTCTTTATTCATATTTGAATTTGTACAATTGCCAATGAATTTGTAAAAAGAAAGAATTACATGTAAATGAGTTTCCTAGTTAAAGTCTAGTAAAAGGAAAAACTGTTTGTTTGTAAGACACTTTGTAATACGAACCCTCAATTCAAGATTCGGAGGCTTGGTTATAAAATGGGAAGGTGTTTGCACCCCATTTTACCCAACATACGTCGGTCTTCTAGATTAAGCTTGGCCAATATTCATATCATGTCAAAGTATATAAACTCATGTTCACATCACAATCGAATTTTAATGATCAAGTTGTTGTTTAATTTATTTCATGTGAAATATCATGTTATAGTCATATAAGCATGGTATTCAAGAAAAGAAACAAAACAATCAAATACAAGTAAATAAATTTCAGTTTAGAATTTATACCTGTATGCTTGTATGGCTTCTAAAGAATACCTCAAGATTGCTTGTAGCCTTGTATAGCTTGAGAAGAATTCCTTGTATAGCTTGAGAAGATGCTTGTATGGTTCAGGGGTCAAAATGCGATTTTATGGAATTTTGGGGCCAAAATGTGATTTTAGGCAATTTTGGGGTCAAAGTGTGACTTTGAGAAATTTTATGGTCAAAATGTAATTTTGAGGAATTTTGGGGTTGAAATGTAATTTTGGAAACTTGGTGGTGTTTTTGCAATTTATGTGAAGTGTGGATTGATTGGGTTTTAGTTTTGGGCTTGGATTGAGTGTAAGTGTGAATGTGAGGCTTTATTTATTTTGGGATTGGGCTTAATGAAATGGGTTTTGGATTGGGTTGTGAGGAAAGTGGGCTGCTTAAATGGGATCGGGCTGCTTAAATGGACACGGGTCGGGCTGACCCGGTCCAATAATCTCTAAAAAAACCGGGTAGGGTTTCACTAAAGACCGGGTTGGGTTGACCCGACCCATCTATTTCTTTCTTCTCCTTTTTCCCAGCCGCCTACCCCCTCTCTCTCCATTTTCTTTCTTTCTCACGGCTCCCTCTCTATTCTATCTGTATCACTGAAACCCCAAAGGCCACCATGCCCACTTCAAGCTCTCACCGGCGCCGCTCATCACCGCCACCAGTGGTGGAGGATTTTGGCTCGGTAAAGCCGAGCCTTGACTCTCTCTTTCTGCTTTTTCTCTTCTCTCTCCCTCTCGGCTTCTCTCTTCTCTTTCTTTCTCTCACTCGACTTTGAATGGTGAGTTTGGGGTGGTGATTTTTTGGGTGAACCCGTGTGGGGGGTCGTGGGTTTTGTGTGAACCCGTGTGTGTGGGTTGGTGTTTTGTGTGTAATCAAGACCATAGAGGTCTTGGGTTTGTGGAGTAAGAGCCAAGAGGCTCACGGGTTTGGTTGCAATTTTGGTCGTGTGTGGGTAATTGTGAACCCATGTGTAGGTGGTGATGTTTGACTGCATTTGTGCTGGGTTTTGTGTTTGTGTGGTGCTGAACATAATGTATGGGGTTTGTATTTGTGAATGTATACATAGTGTGTTGTGATTTGAATGTAGGTGGTGGAGATTTTATGAATAGATGGAATTACATTACCATTTTGTATGTGGCTGTGTATTCAGTGAATCTAAGTATTTAGATTACCATTTTGTATGTCGTTGTGCGCTCCTTCTTCATCATGGTTGTTTGCTCATGATCAGAAACAAAGGAGAATAATGTCAGAATAATTTGTATTGAAACAGCAAACAAAAATACAGAAATACAGAAAAGAAACAAATCCTTTAGATTATTCCCTGTTTTGTTTTTTGTTGTTGTGCTCCGAACTGGATGATGAAAGGGGGTGATACTGTTGGTATAGTTGTTGCCTTTCTGATTGCTTCTTGCCTCCTTGTTGATCATGGTTGTGTACTCATGCAGAAAGACAGAAAGAAACCAATGAGAATAATGTTAGTACAATCCAGTCAAGAAAACCCTCCGAATGATAGTAAAAGTAACGATACTTAGTTACCCATACCCTTACCTGTGCTGCCCTTGTTTTGTGTCTCTCTTCCCCTTTTTATATAAAATGAATCGGTATTATCTGTTTGTTTAAAACTTGAATTTCAAATTATTGCCAGTTGATTTCCAGATATTACCAAATAATTGGTGATTTTCTTAACTCTTTAAAACACTGAATGATTTAATTCAAATGTTTTAATTAATTAATTAATCAACAATTATCCAATTAACTTGTTCAGTTTATCCAATGTGCTAGAGTCCATGATAATTTAACACTTTGAGCCAATAAGATATTTACACCTTGTTAATTAAAATTAATCCAATTAATGGACCAATCATAATTAATTTGGATTAATCTTATGTGCCCAATGCCATTTAATTATTATGCACTCTGTTCATTAAAACTTCAACCGGATATAATTTTCACACACGTGGTCCGATTCAAACACATGACACGTCATTTCAATCGTCTCAACTTAAAGATTTGTTTGATTACTTTTAGTTGTCGATCAGACGGTCAAAAACACTGTTGGTTTAAAACCCTAATTTAGGCAAGTTGTGCACTTTTCGTTTTTAGAATTTTAATTTGTAAAAACCCTAGTTGTATGAGGGTTAGAATATAGGTAGCAAAATGGGGTGTCAACACTAACCTTCAGTACAGAGGCCATTATTCCCATTGAAATAGGGCTAACCACCCTGAGGACGACCTTCCACAATGAAGAAGAAAACGAAGGGCAGCTTTGTCTAAACCTTGATCTCCTGGATGAAACAAGGGAAAAAGCAGCACGGAGAATCGCACTTTATCAAGGAAGAATGGCCAGATACTATAACACCTAGGTAGAGCTCTGACGCTTTGAAGTTTGCGACTGGGTCTTAAGGAAGGTCACCCAAGCAACTAAGGACCCGTCACAGGGAAAGCTAGGCCCCAATTGGGAAGGTCCTTATAAGATCATCCAGTATTACCGAAGGGGTACGTATCATCTAGAAGACCGTATGGAAAGAAGCTGCCTCATCCATGGAACGCTGAGCACCTCAAGAAATACTACCCTTAAGGTACACACATCAGTTACCTTTTTATGCTAAAGAAGTTTGTATACTCAAACAATATCTTTTATCCATGAATAGAAGACCATCTTCACTTAAATAATTGTCTAAATATGCTTGTTGTTGCCCAAATATTATCAATCATTATCTTGACAGGCGTCTCTAAAAAATCAGACACCCATGAGGTGCATTCATAGTGGAAGACCGTCAAGAAGATCGCTCTTCTACAAAAGTTAGACACCCACGAAGTGCATAAGTCAGACACCCACGAGGTGTAAAAATTAGACACCCACGAGGTGCAAGTTAGACACCTACGAGGTGCAAAAGTTAGACACCCACGAGGTGCAAGTTAGACACCCACGAGATGCAAATGTTAGACACCCACGAGGTGCAAGTTAGACACCTACGAGGTACAAAAGTTAGACACCCACGAGGTGCAAGTTAGACATCCACGAGGTGCAAATGTTAAACACCCACGAGGTGCACAAGTTAGACACCCACGAAGTGCAAATGTTAGACACCCACGAGGTGCACAAGTCAGACACCCACGAGGTGCAAATGTTAGACACCCACGAGGTGCATCTACAATAGAAGACCGTCAAGAACGTTCCTCCTCTATCTGTTATCAAGTTAGACACCTACGGGGTGCACCTACAGAAGAAGATCGTCAAGAACGCTCCTCTTCTACATATTATCGTGTTTGTCACCCACGGGGTGCATCTACAGAAGAAGATCGTCAAGGATGCTCATCTTCTAAATATTGTCAAGTTAGCCACCCACGGGGTGCACCTATAGAAGAAGATCGTCAAGAACGCTCCTCTTCTAAATATTATAAAGTCAGACACCCACGGGGTGCATTTACTGAAGAAGATCGTCAAGAACGCTCCTCTTCTACATATTATCATGTTAGACACCCACGTGGTGCATCTAAAGAAGAAGATCGTCAAGAACGCTCCTCTTCTACATATTATCGTGTTTGTCACCCACGGGGTGCATCTACAGAAGAAGATCGTCAAGGACGCTCATCTTCTACATATTGTCATGTTAGACACCCGCGTGGTGCATCTAAAGAAGAAGGCTGTTAAGGACGTACCTCTTCTACATGTTATCATGTTAAACACCCACGGGGTGTATCTAAAGAAGAAGATCGTCAAGAACGCTCCTCTTCTACATGTTATCGTGTTAAACACCCACGGGGTGCATTTAAAGAAGAAGATCGTCAAGAACGCTCTTCTTCTAAATATTGTCAAGTTAGCCACCCACGGGGTGCACCTACAGAAGAAGATCGTCAAGAACGCTCATCTTCTAAATATTGTCAAGTTAGCCACCCACGGGGTGCACCTATAGAAGAAGATCGTCAAGAAGACTCCTCTAAATGTTATCAAGTCAGACACCCACGGGGTGCACCTACAGAAGAAGATCGTCAAGAACTCTCTTCTAAATGTTATCAAGTTAGACACCCACGGGGTGCACCTATAGAAGAAGATCGTCAAGAACCCTCTTCTAAATATTATCAAGTCAAACACCCACAGGGTGCATTTACAGAAGAAGATCGTCAAGAACGTTCTTCTAAATATTATCAAGTTAGACACCCACGGGGTGCACCTACAGAAGAAGATCGTCAAGAACTCTCTTCTAAATGTTATCAAGTTAGACACCCACGGGGTGCACCTACAGAAGAAGATCGTCAAGAACTCTCTTCTAAATGTTGTCAAGTTAGACACCCATGGGGTGCACCTACAGAAGAAGATCGTCAAGAATGAATCCACATGGTACATTCCCCAGAAGAACGTCGTCAAAAAGAGACGCCCCTCCTCTAAACCTTGTCAATACTCTCACAAAGTAAAAGTCAACATTTTTGCTTGGCATGAGTGGAAGGCAAAACGACTATTCAAGAAAGAACAACAAACAGGACCCTAGTGAAGAGCTTTGCTGCCCATAAAGGTATGGGTCACACCCCTTCCACAAAGAGTAAACATGACCCTAGTCAAGAGCTTAGTTGTTCACAAAAGTATGGGTCACACCCCTTCCATAAGGAGTAAACATAACCTTAGTCAAGAGCTTTGTCGTCTATAAAGGTATGGGTCACACCCCTTCCACAAGGAGTAAACATGACCCCAGTCAGAACAACATTGTCTACCCACAAAAACAAGATGTATCCACACAAACGAAAAATATCGAAAGTGATTAAGTCAAAAACAAAAGTACGGAAAAAGAGAAATCAAGGCGCTTCCTTGTCGATTGGTAGAAGAATAACTTGGCCATCCATAAGGCTGACAGCTGGATCGCCATTCTAATCACCACTTGGAGAAGTAGATTGGACATCAGATGGAGTGACCGCATGTTCCCTAAACTGAACGTCATCCTCTTCGTCCTCATTTTCACTATCCTCTTCCATGGTAGTGGTGGCTTCATCATCAAATATCTTCACCATGGACCAATCTTGAGTACATCCAAAAGCAAGAGCAACTCTCTTTTTGAAATGTTCGAAACCCCCAACATAAAAGCGACGAGTGTCGTCTTGAGAGGAAAGAAGGCCGTCTTTCTTTCGAAGATCGGCTTCCAAACCCTTCACCTGTTTCCTCAAAGTCTCTCTTAGCGTGAAAGTCTTCCATTGTCTTTTTATTAGCAACAATCTTGATTTGAGCCTCGTCCAACCCAGCTCTAAACTTCACATACTCGTCTTCTGACAAGCGAGGTCTTAAACCTGCAACGAACATCTGGCCTACAGTTTGAGTGATGGAAATTGAAGTCAGAAGAAGAAAAAATAACCTCAAAATCATACAAACAAAAGAAAAAGTGAATCTCATCAGACATATGGTTGGAAAACCATCAACAGTAGAGAAATATGTAAGGGAAAACTCCCAATTATCCCCGCAAAAGAAAAATGTTGGCTTCCAAGAATCGATTGGATTATGGAAGATCTGGAATCCGTCTCAGTGAACTATGATGAAAGATAAAACCCCAGATCCCTGGTGAAGCAACCACATTCAACAACTTACAGTAAAAGAGAAGCTCATCCACGGTAAGTTCGCCTTCTCCTCCACTGACTACCCTTCGGAGTACCTGAAGACCGATCACAATACGCCAAGCATTTGGGAATTAGCTAGCTCGGACCTAGACCAAGACAATGAAATAGCTCTTCTCAAAAGGCCTAAAAAGCATGTGAGATCTCCTTTTTGTCCTTGACTTTTCATATTCCTAAGGTTGTCTACGTAGACAACCACGGAATAGGGGGGCAACTGAAAGGGATAATTATCAACTATTTCCTAAGTCAGATATGACGACCTTCGTACCTTTGAGAAAGCTAACGATCGTCTAACGTCCAAGCTGAATTGACGACCTACTACGCATAGCCACTGAAGGGAACGATAATCAACCTCTCCCAAGTCAGCAAAGACGATCTTCCACTCTTCGAAATATATGACGACTGGCTAATTCCCGACCACCATGGACGACCTGCTTCGCATGACTATTTATCCCATTTACCTGTGACTCATCCCTTATCCATTGCGGGAATCCAGCAAAACAGCTCATCAAGTCAACTCCTCACCTTTGACAGGTGTTCTCCATGAATCTAAGGGGTTAAGGCCTCACCACATCAACCAGTACTCCTCTCCAAAGGTGCAACAACCTTCCAGATCTAAGGGTTACTAAATCCCCACGTGTCCCCAAATCCAAGGGAAGTCTGGAAGGCCACGTATTATGACCAGAAGGCATAAAATGCCATTCTCTCTCCTATTTTCAGGTATGAGCAGTACTTTTGAACACAGAATCACCCTCTCAAGGTTTTTCTGATAAACTCCGACTAACAAAAGCATCAGAGCCTCCTAGGCCGGCCCCAAACCGGTGCCCTCTCCGATCACTCTTTTGTCTCTTGCAGGTCTTCCACTCCTCGGCTCGCTTGATGGCAGTCCACTGATTTTCCAGCAGCATCATTTCTTGGCTGGCTGTGCAACTGTTGATATGAAGATGCAAACTCCGATCATTTCCAAGGAGATGCAATTTCCAGACATCATCAGTTTCCATTCTTGTACCTGCAGTAATTACATTTCCTTTCCAATCTCTTATAACCATAGCAATACAACATGTTTTTTCAGAAAGTGAAGCATCACAATTTATTTTAAAGACATTTGAGTGGGGTGCTTGCCACGAATTAATTAGCCTTGAACTTTTGTTTGAGTGCTGCTACTCTAGGACTGCCTCATGCTCCTGGAATTTCTTCTCTATGACAGCCAAAAGCACATCAATTTTGACTTTGGCCTTTTGGAAAATTACTTTATTTATGATGCTCCAAATTTGCTCCCATATGATAGCAACCATTGTTTGGAATTGAGCTTCAGTTAACTCAGTTGAGAGAAAATTGGGAGGAGGGTCCACCACAAATTGCACCAACTGAAGGATTGACATTGAAGGCCAATGTTCTATCCTTACATTCCATCTCCCTCCAAACCATAGAGCCTTTACAACCACACACTCTTTAAATAAATGTATACTGGATTCCTCTTCACAGTTGCAAAGGGGACACTTTGCATCCAGCTCCTGCCCCAGTTCTTGTAGTCTTTGTCTTGTAGGAAGAATATTTAAAGCTATTCTCCAGAGCAACATTTTGTATATTTCATTTATCTTCAAGTTCCATAGTTTCTTCCACATTGATCTCTCAGTGCTTGACACTTTTAAAAATAATGTCAAGTTCAAAAAGCTTAAAAAATATACAGCATATCAATCTTGGATTATGCATTGCTTGACATAAGTTTCAGAAAGCCTTTCGCATATGACATAATAGAGAGAGTAAAGGCAATTCGATAACTAAATAATTCTAAATGGTTTTATAAGCTCAAGAGAGAATCAGATACTTGTGAATACTCCCCCGTCTCAAAATTACCTATGTCCAAGACCTAAACAGTATCATTCTGTCATCAGAAAATTGAAATGGCCATAGAAAAGCCCCACTTGGAAATACAACGTCCATAAGCTTTACTTCACGAGTCTAGGGCCGACTCTAAGAATTACGAGACGTGTAGCGATACTAAAAATGAGGCCTTAAAAAAAATTTAAATAAAGTATCATTGATAAATTACTTTACACGCAGTTTGTGCTGCAAAATGACTAATTAAATTTTTATATTTAATATTTTCTAGTAAATCTTGTTCAATAGATAATATAACTAACCCATTTAATCTTTCTTGTGACATAGATGATTGTAAGTAAGATTTTAATAATTTTAACTTTGAAAAACTTTTTTTTGCAGACACGATTGTAACATGTATAGTCAATAATATTCTATATGCAATAGATGCATTTGGAAACAATTCAAATGCTTAAAAAATTAAGTATATCAATCATTGTCTTCTTTTCTTTTGGTCTAACATTCTCTTGTATGAAATTTAATTCTGAAAATAAATCAATACCATCAATATCAGAAAAATTATCATGTTTTTTTTAAAAAACAAAAAACTTCAAAATTAACACTATACTTTTTCAAATTATCATGATCCAATGAAGTTAACTTATTCACAATCAAATAAAAACCCAAAAATGTTCTCATATATTTGAAATTGTTCAAACCTATTTTTTAAAGAAGAAAGAGCTTGATCTACTATATATATATATTAAATAATTAACTCTAAAAGATTCTTCATGTGATTGTTCAATTTCATTATTATTATTCTTATTAAATTGTTTTTTTCCTATGAAGTTGACGTTTTTAACGAAATACAGGATCAATTTTCATTTCAATTGCAATTTCTTTAATAGTAATCAATGCAGATGTAAACTCATTTTTTCTATATATATATATTTTAAATGAAATAAGTCATTTTAATTTATCTATGACAACATCTTTACACATATCTTTAGACTGAAAAGGTTTTGCTAACTACATTAATAGCAAATAATATATCATACCAAACATGCCCAATAAAAACGCAAAGTGGTAGGCGGTTAAGTTATAGGGAAAAGTTTATTTACTTTTTACCATTTTTTATGGTTCTTTTATTATTTTTGGGACTTGGGCTAAAGAAATAAGTTATTGTTAGGCTTATTTTAAAGAATTAATTTTAATGTTTGAGCTTTATTTAAGATTTTTACAGGTAAATTATAGCAACCTCCCTTGACGTTTAGAAAATGACACTCACCCCTTTGCTTTTGTTAAAAAATGACACTCTGCCATGTATTTTATTTTTATTTTTTTTATATTTTTTAAGGGAAGGGAATGAAATGCCATTAAAAAAAAAAGGACGGAGTGTTATTTTCAAAACCTCAATGTAGATTACTATAATCTTTCCTTTGTTTTCGTTACTTGGATCTTTTTAAATTTTTGTATAGAGTTATTTATCATTTTTTTAGGTTTTTCAAAATTATAAAGACTTTAAAAAATTTTGGAGCAGGCCTAGAGTGGTTGTACGCCTCGCACATGCCCAGGGTCACCTTTGCATGTCATTTATCCATTTCATGGTTCGGATTTTATCTCATGGATCTAACAGTGTATATACTGCCACGCCATTTAAAATTTTAAATGATGTGGCAGTCTATATACAGTTAGATCTGTAATATTTAATCTGGACCATAAAATAAACTCTCTCTATTTCATTTCAAATGAAGGATTTTTATCCATCAAGATAGTGCAACATCTTTGAAGAGGTGAGCTCAACCCTTAAAAAAAAATATAAAAATAAGTAAAAAGAATAAAGAATAAAGAAAAAAATTGTGTGTGGATGAGGTGCAATTAATATCCATATGAGTTCTTAAAAAAAAAAAAAAAAAAAAAAAAAAAAAAAAAAAAAAAAAAAAAAATCCATAAATGCGTTTCTATCAAAAACAAAAACAAAAACCCATAAATGTGGTCCAAGACTATCTTGTACCATTTGCGTGTCAACAATCACTAGGTTCTTTGTTGTATCTGCAGTTGTACCTCCCACTTGAACTACCATTTAAAAAACAGCTGTGATTTGGTGCACTCTTTGACCTCCACGCCTAATTGTCATTACCAAATCCTGAAGGCAACATTCATATCCACACACACAAGTTTCCCTAGAATAGACGCATATTATATGCTGTCATCAGAAATTGGAAATGGTATGTGGTCACAAGGAAACGCAACGTCTAATTAAACTACTTCGGTGGTCTTCATAAATGTAGGCTCCGTTTGTTTTACCGTAAAATGTTTATTGTAAAATGTTTTACATATTTTCCGGTGTTTGGTTGTACTAGAAAATATGGTCAACATAAAACTATCTTTTAGTCAATGGAAAACTGATAAAAAAATACACTGTTTTACATCTAATTGTTTTACGCCAAAGTTTTTAGTAAAACAATCTAAACAGAGCTCGTCTCTCTTATTCGCGCGCGCCTCTCGCTCTCATCAGTAAGCTCTCTATTCGGTAAGCTCTCTCTTCTCTCTTCTCTCATGCTATTTCTCTCTTTCTCTGTAGCTCTCTCTCTTCTCAAGCTCTATGTCTCTTCTGTTGCTCAATCGCGAGAAAGCTGAGAAACCAAACCCTATCCTTGGCACTCTCTACCGTCGCCACCGCTCTTTGCCCAGATAACCTTCTTCCTCTAGCTAGCTCTCTCGCTCTTTGCTGATCAGATTTTCTCTCTCCCCTTTCTATCGATCTGAGTTTCTCTCTTCAAATTTATTCCTCTCGAGCCCCACTTCTCTCTTAATGATCTGATTTTGTGTCTGGTTCTTTGTATTTTGCAGGGTTTTTCAGATTATCCGTGAGGTTTTCAGGTAAAATTCAAAATTCATGGTTATGGGTGTGTGTATTTTGCTTTGATTGTTTCTCTGTTTTTTTTTTTGGTTGGTAGCAATATTTGTTCAAAATCCATGGTTACTGTTATTGATGCTTTTGATTTGTGAAATGGGTATTTTAGAGTTGATTTGTGTTCAACTGAATAATTAAAAAATATCAGTTCGGTTGTGTTCATCTGAATTTTGAATTAAGAAAATCTTAGTTCATTTCGGTTGTGTTCAATTTGTGAAATGGGTATTTTAGAGTTGACGCAAGAACTCAGTGGCTATCCCACAGAAGAAGAAGGGTGGCTTTGGAGGGCTTTTTGCAAAGAATTGATGCCTCTTTCTCTTTGGAGGGCTTTCACCTTTTTTCATGTCTGTTTTGCTTTCAATCTTTGGTGATTATAGAATGCTTATGTCGTGTTATTTACTTCTTGGTATTCTGTTTCTTAAGGAGTATTATCAATTCATTTTGGGTCAGCTAGCTGCTAGCATTTTGGGTCAGAATATTTTTATGCTTTGATGAAATGATTGATCTTGCCCACCACTTGTTTGATAAAAAACCTATATGGGTTCAAGCCTCAGTATTATAATGTTTGTAAGCTCTGTGTATGCTGCATGTTGTTTGTGTGTGCTGCATGTTGAACAGAGACAATTATATATATATATATATATATGTGTGTGTGTGTGTGTGTGTGTGTTTAGTGATAGTAACACAAACATGAGAGCACCGAGAGCTTTCTAAAATATTTCCTGGATATAACTTCTTCAAAGAACCAAATGCAGCCTAAACTATCTAGATTAGTAATTGTAACATCCGAGTTCAGACATCCAGTTAATCCTAATGCTAATTCTGGTAAATAAAGTAATAGTACTGCAATTTAATATATAAACTCCCTCACCTCATTTTTTCCATCTTCATATGTGCTGTGTACCAATCCTCCCACCTTGGAGTACAAAGTTAAAAAACTGAGTTGAGATGAATAGATACCAGCAAACCATAACATAATGCAAAACCTCAAAATAATAACAAACACACACAAAAAAATATCTTATATATATAACTTTAGTCACTTGGAGTGGCACAGCAATATTTGCAAGTTGGTTTGTCTCACCTGTTCATGATAGGAAGTCCTTGACATGTCCGAGAGGCTCTTTGCAAGAGAAACAATTTCAGTTCCAATCCCTTGAAGCTTCCTCCATACCTAAAAAAGTATTGTTCAGATTTATGGCATATCCAATGACAGAGAAATGGAATCACCTTCATGGAACAGACAAAAATTCTTGGGCTACACACTATAACATTGAATATGCTGCACGGTAGCTTCTACATGTATGTGATCGTGATTGTGACCTAGATCTCAAGTTTCCTTGCAGTGAGACATGACCAATGAATGCAACACAACACATCCAGAAAGATTTATTTCATTTAGCAATCAGTCCTCATGGATACACACACAAACATTTATTTCATTTGTTTATTTCATAGATTTATTTCATTTATTTCATCCAAAAAGATACATGCATCATTAAGAAATGAGTAATGCCAGATGGTGAGACAAACATTTAGTGTATTGGCATACCTTCTATCATGTTTGCAGCAAGAATGATAAAGCTCATAACTAGCAATCCACAATTTACATATCTATAAATTTCTTTGAAGTACATAATGTCAAAAATTTCTACGTGCTTTTATGAACTTTAGAATACCTTTATATGATCCTTTTGTCCTTCATTTGCAGAACTTTCTTGTGGACATTAAAGGACCTGCATTGGCATTTTTGCCCGTGCTTGCATTTGAAGGAGGAACTAGGAGAAACATACCAAAGTTTGAGGTGTGTACAAGTTAAAATGTCTTGTATGTTAGTTACTTTTTTATTTTTGGGGATAAGTCATGCTCAAATGTTAATTGCAAAGACAAGGTGGTTCATTCTTAGTTTCCCTATGGAGAAAATGTTAAATGCAAAGACAACGTGGGATAACTAAAATTACTAAAGTAGTGCTCTAAATGTTTTAATTTCCATGTTGTTCTACCATGTTTTTGTCTTGACTAATAATAAGCCAAAACCATCTTGTTTGTTCAGCATCCCCAACTGGACAATATTTTTGCTGCATTGTGAGCTTCATGGCTGTTTGTTCAGCATCCCCAAGTGCTAATTTTATTTTTACGAAAATCAACATATTTGTTTTGTAATGTAGATGGATGACCTTTTCAATCATCTGAATAAAAAAAGGTTGATTGACAAAATTCTGTCCGGATAGGAGCAATTTAGTACTTTAGTTGTTCTCTCCATCTGCTTATAAGTCCATGTCGTAGCAATTCACAGGGTTCACATTTCAATGAGATTCCTTTACACTTTCTTGTTAGTTCCACCCTTCTGTTGATTAAGAACTAAGCAAATACTTTGGTTTGCAGTTTCAGGCATTTGTTGACAGTGGAGCTCAACAACAATTATATCAAAAAGCTGTGCTGAGCATTTTGAATTATGTATCCTACAAGAAGTCTGATCTTTGCTAGATTCCTTCCATCGATAAAACCACCTTTCAGTCTGTAATGTCATGGTGTGTCCATGTCACACATCCTCTTTGGTTGAAGGAAGGAGGAATGAAGATCTCTTTCCACCAAATACAGAACATAGATTCTTTAGAGATCTCTCATCTCTGTCCTGGCCAACATGGCTTCCAAGTATCTTATGAATTGTTATTGGTTCTCTAGGCATGTTTAGCTTTTGAGCTGTTAGTTTTGTTAGGCTGGTCTAGTTTGGTCTTTATCCTTCTGATGAACACAAAAATATGTCTGAAAATTAAAGACAGACTAGGGACTTATCACTTATGTATATGCTCCATTAATTGTTGAATGTAACATTTAAGAGAAGCAGAACCTATACGGCTATACCTATTGTTTTTCCTTTCCATGTACAGTGGCATCTCTACGTATGATTCCAAGAACATATGTAATACACTAATACCTATTATTCTACTTGCCTGTGTCCATTTTGTTTCTGAACCCATGAGCTTGGGAGTTTGAAAGAGGGAGAGCATGAGAGAAGCGAGAGTTTATACCAAATAGGAAAAGGAAACATAAAATAAGACTCATTGGCCTCTAGAACAACCCATTCTAGAAAAATTTGGAAATTTCCAAACTGCTCTTATTCTAACAACTTATATAATTAAAACTGAACCCGAGCAGCAAATAAAAAACAGATATGTTGATTTTTGTAAAAATAAAATTAGCATGATTAATTTTTTGAATTATGGAAGCATGAAATTATAATGTTTATGGATTATGAAAATAACGTATATACCAAACACCATAAAACGTTTTCTAGAAAATGTGTTTTGGAAAATGATTTTTTTGTGCGTACCAAACACATGAAAACGTTTTCCAATTATTTTCAAGGTCGCTACCAAACATAGGAAAATGAGTCAGTTTTCCAGAAAGTGTTATTTGGAAAATGAATTGTTTTCCAAATAATGTTTTATGGTGAAACAAACGGAGCCGTAGTCCAAGCTTATCTTATCCCCATTTTGCGTGGCAAGTAGCTTCTTTGTTGTTTGTTTTGGTATGTGGTCACAAGGAAACAATCATATTCACACAAAAAATTTAAATACACTTATTTTCTAGAATAGACGCCAATTTTGACATAATCAAAACAGCCTACCCTCGTGCAGTGACATTTTACGGTTTCCACTGAATATATAGACGCCTTAGTGTGAACTTGTGAAGTCAATTGGAAGAGTTTACAAAGTAGAGGAAACCATAGAATGGTCTGGTTAACATAAAAAGACGTTTAAATTAAGTTTTTCCACATGGTACTGCGGTAGGGACTAGTGAGTGAAAGTCTTTCCACACGGTAGGTGTAAGTTTTTCCACACGGTAGGGAATAGTGAGTGAAGGGGATATTTATCAGATTCTCCCAAGTGACGAATGACGACCTTCAACGTCAAGAGGAAGACCGGCTCATCCCTCAGAATGACTGATGCCCTTCCATCCATGAACAACCGCTTAGTCATCTAGTTGTGACTCACCTCTTATATCTTACGAGAGCTGGGCAAGGCAGCTCACCAAGCCAATCGTGCATCACGCACAGGTGTTCTTCAACGCGAATATAGGGGGTTTGAGGCCTCGAGACTTCACCCAGCACCACACTCCGGAACGAGTAACAACCTTCCAGACGAAGGGTCACCAGCTCACCACGTGTCCTCAGATCTGACGGAGCGTGGAAGGCCACGTGGTCTGACCAGAAGGTATAAAAAACTATTCTCTCTCCTATTCTTAGGCATGAACAGTAGACTGCAATACTAAATACAAAAGAGAGTTTAAAACAGAGAGACTCCGACTAACAAAAACATCGGAGCCTCCTAGGCCGGCCCCAAACCAGTGCCAAGTCCGATCAGTTCTTCCTTTTTGTAGGTCTTCCAGCTCGCGGCTTGACTGACTGCCGTCCACTGATTTTACAGCAACATCAGTGAGTGACAAGCTTTTTGTTTTCTGTAGGTTGATTTGTTTGTTTAAGTTTTTCCTAAACGTAAACAATGGGGTTTGACTCATAATTGGGATCCCAACCCATCAAATCCGTAAAAGCATCACTCTTAAATCTTTCAAAGTTACATATTCACTTTGGTAAGAATATTTTATCTTGGTTGATACACTGAACATCGTAGTATAAGAAACTTGAAATTTCAATGCAAATATTGCAATCTTAAATCTTTCACACTTGACAATATAACAGAGATATTAAAGCCAAGTTTTTTTTTTTTGAGCTGCAGACTTATTTTCAATGTCTAAATAAATCTATAGGTTTTATTTCAAATAGAAGAGAGTATCATGGTGTCATCAAAAAATTGAAATGGCCAGCCTTACTTCACGAGTGCTGCTAGAAAGTCTAAAGAAGCTACCTTACCATGGGGGGAAAAACGCACAATAGGCCGTTTTTAAAAACAAATTCGCAAAAAAGCACTGTTCCGAAACTATTGAGTTATACAGCCTCATCTCTGGGAGAGACGATGGAACTCGTCTCTGGGAGAGACGAGTTCCAGACAAAAACTGCTCCGTGGCATGATTCGGGGCATCTTGACGTGGCAGTGAATTGCTTGTTGGAACTCGTCTCTTGTAAAGACGAGTTGCACGCTTCTTTTTTAATTCCCTCATTTTGGCGCGAACACTGTTATTCCTCGTAATCTGGCTAGAACTCGTCTATGCTAAAGACGAGTTCCATTGAAATTATAACCACTTGTCAGATATTATTTAAAAAAAAAAAAAATTTGGCTTTGAACTCGTCTCTGGTAGAGACGAGTTGCATTTGAAAATGGAAGTTGGCTGGAACTCGTCTCTGCTAGAGACGAGTTCCATTAAAAATTCTGGCTGGAACTCGTCTTTAGCAGAGACGAGTTCCTTTGAAACTTATTATTTAAAAAAAAATTTGGCTGAAACTTATTATTTAAAAAAAATTTGGGTGAAACTTATTATTTAAAAAAAAATATAATTTGGCTGAAACTGTGTTTATTAAAAATAATTTTGCTAGAACTCGTCTCTAGGAGAGACGAGTTCCATTGAAAATATACAATGCAGTTGAGACAAAACCGGTGGCCATAAATGAAAAAAGTGGAACTCGTCTCTATTTCAGTTTTTTCAGCCCACCTTCAATTTACACTTAAAACATATTCTTATCTTTCTTCATCGTTCTTCACTTTTCCAACATCAGTTCACTTTTCCAACCAACATCATTGATCAATTAAAAGGTGATTTCACTTTTCCAACATCAGTTCACTTTTGTCATTTTTTTTATTTATATGTTGTTTAAAGTTAGTATCATTATTAGCTTATAAACGTTTTTTGTGTGGGTGTTGAACATTATTCCTTTGGTAAACATGAAGCATCTCTGTATTTCTTGCATAACGTGAAGTATGTTTGATTGAACATGAAGTAACAAGCTGTAACGTGAAGATGTGAAGTGTTTGAATGATCCAGTCGCCTGAATCAGTGGTCCAGGTGACTGAGTCAGGCAGAAAATTCCCAGGCACTACATCCAGTCTACTGGGACACCAATCCAGTAGACTGGATGACATGTATTTGGCTGATCCAGTCGCCTGGATTTATGGTCCAGTAGACTAGATGTAGTGCCTGGGAATTTTCTGCCTGACTCAGTCGCCTGGACCACTGATCCAGGCGACTGGATAAGCCAAATACATGTCATCCAGTCTACTGGATTGGTGTTCCAGTAGACTGGATTGAACGAGTACTCCAGACTTCCCAAATCTTCTTGGAGATGTCTACTGGATATTACAACCATTTTTATATAATATGTTATGTAACATTTGGATATGAAATATTACCATTATCATCTTATTACTTGTTTTTTTTATGTGACTAACTAATTGTAAACTACATTTAAATTAAATAGGTTTGCATATGGCGCCAACTATGTATATTGTCTATCTTCGCTTCAATGGGGAGATTATTTATGGTCAAAATGGAGCTGAGTATCAAGGGTCGCAAATGAAGTTCATCCGGGTTCATCGTGGGATTAGTTTTGTCGAATTGGAAACGAAGATATTCAATGCACTACAATTGGACAATCAATCTCATCGTATAACAGTTACATACCGTTGTCCTCAAGAGGTGATTTCACCTCACATTAATTACATGACTCTATTGATAACAGACGACGACGGTGTTAATCTCATGTTTGACATGTTAGATGCAACGCCTGAATTAAAAGGTATTGAGTTATATATAAGTGTGGAGGATTGTGTTGGTGAAGGTGCTGAGCCTCTTACACAAGGTGATGGGGATGGATTAGAAGCGGAAGATTGTGTTGGTGAAGATGTACAACAAATGACTGTGGATGATACTGCTCCTTTTACACAACCCTCTACAGTTGGAAGGCGTACACCACAATTACATGAGATACCAACATCGGTGGAGGATTGTGGTCCCAGCACTCGACATGAGTATGTTCCATACGAGGTAAACCCTTTACCTGGAGTGCATGATACGATGATGTTGGAAGTTACTGCTGATGATGAAGAAGAAAACGCTGATTATGATAATGATTCGTATTTTGATGATGATGATAATGATGCGTATTTTGATGATGATGATGATGATGATGAGACAACTGATGTTCATAATGACGAAGTTGATGATGTGGTCCCTAGCCTCAAACCCAAATCCTCATCGTTTACTACAAACACATGGGATAATATAAATGACACTTCCTTCAATGATGAGGTGACACCACTCGATAGTTGGGATAAAATGCAAGAGTTGAGAAAAGGGTTGTTTTTCAAGAGTAAAATTGAGGTTCAGTATGCATTGAAGGTTTACTCTTCACGCGTCAATCAAGAATATAAAGTGAAGGAGTCAAACAAAAGGAAAATTACATGTATGTTGCAGTAATGGGTGTTCATGGAGAATGCGGGCATGCATGCGTAGTACACATGGATTTTGGGAGATTACAAAATACAATGGTCCCCACACTTGTAGACACCCCAACATCCGTAAAGATGGCAAGGTATTTGATTCAAATTTTATTGAAAGAGAAGTGAGGAGCTATGTAGCCAATGACCAAACTATTTCAGTGAAATCGTTGCGGCATCACATGTGTACACAATTTGGCCATAAAATTTCTTACTACAAGGTGTGGGATGCCAAGCAGAAGGCAATTGCTAACATATATGGGGATTGGGGGGAGTCTTATCAGTTGTTACCGAAGTTTATGAAAGCACTAATCGACTCGAATCCGGGTACACAAGTGGAATGGAAGACATATTGGAGTGAAGATGCAGGTAGTGCTATATTTGAGAGTGTATTTTGGGCTTTTGGTCCTTCAATTCAGGGGTTCGTGCATTGCAGACCAGTTGTCTGTATTGATGCAACACATTTGTATGGAAAATATGAAGGGAAGTTGATGATTGCCATGGCAACTGATGCGAACAATGGGATTTATCCACTTGCCTTTGCGGTTATGGAAAAAGAGTCGAAGGATACATGGCGTTGGTTTTTGCGTTGCCTGAAGAAACATGTCACAAAAAATAGAGAGCTTTTGCATCATATCAGACAGACATGGGGGTATCCTGAATGCAATGAAGTGGAGTAAATTGCAGCCTCTAAATGCATATCATCGATTTTGCATCCGACATTTAGTCAGCAACTTCAACACACGATTTCATGACAAAAGGTTGAAGAACATGATACAGAGAGCAGGTGAACACAACCAGCTAAGAAAATTCAATGCAACAATGGACTCCATTAGACATTATAATAAAGATGCTGCTGACATACTGGACAAAGAGACAGACGTTGAAAAGTGGACATTAGCAAAAGATGGTGGACGGCGCTATGGGGCAATGACCACGAATTTGTCTGAGTGCTTCAATGGTGTTCTGAAAGGTGCACGCAACTTACCCATTACTGCAATGGTAGAATTCATTTATTTCAAGCTTGTGCATTATTTTAATGATCGCCGCGTTAAAACTCAAGCTCAATTGACTTCTGGTCAAGCGTTCAGTACACATGCCATGGAAATCTTTCAGAAGTGGAGTGAGAAGGCAAGTTTGCATCACGTAATAGAGTTTAATCGGGAGGAAGGTACTTTTCAAATCCAAACACAACCTAGTCTAACCAGTATGAATAAGGGGAACCATAGACATGTGGTGAAATTGGGTAATAGAACATGCAGTTGTGGGAAATGGCAAGCGTATCATATCCCTTGTTCACATGTAATTGCAGCTTGTGCTAGTCAGCACATCAATGTGTACCAATATATTGATCCATTTTATAGTCTTACGGAAATGCTAGCTTGCTATCAACCACACTTTGAACCGATGAAAGATGCCCCGTATTGGGAGGAGGACCCTAACTTCCCTATGTTGCGACCTGACCCAAGATTGCTTCGACAACGTGGTCGTCCAAAGTCAACAAGAATTCGGAATGAGATGGATTGGAGGGAGAATCAACATAAGCAGAGTTGTGGATTGTGTAATGAAGAGGGGCATAATCGCAGAAAATGTCCTAATGCAATTTCAAATCAAGAAGCGGTGTTGCCTCAAAGTTGGTAAGTGGTTACTATGAATATTATACTTGTATTGATCAACTTTGTTTGTTATCACTTAACATGTCTTTTAATTATGTTCTCTCAACTTTGTTTGTGTTATTTTGGCTTATGCTTTTCTATTTCTATATTGTAGATATTTTGGATGGATAATCACCTGTGGAGCCCAAACAAGATTGTTCTTTGGCACTTCAACTTGCAAAATCTGAGAATTGACGTTGGATAATGGTAGAGAGTGATTCCAAATTTTGTGTGGACACCTTGTTGCAGAGTCTTTTGGTTGCAAATGGAATATTTCTGCTCTTTGTAATAATGTTATGTGTAATAATATTATTCTCTCTTCCTTAACCCGTTTATGTTGGTGAACTTAAACTAGTCATTTAGAAGGAATTTGAGCGTATACGCTAGGAAGGAACAAGATGATTTTTTGTATCCATTACGCTTTTGTAATTGTACATGTGCTTGTAATCATGTGAAATGCTAGTATTTGATGGGGGTGCTATTAGGTTTTTTGAATTTTAAATTTTGGAATGGCTGGGAACTGCAGAATTCAAAACAAGGGCATTCCAGTCGACTGGATTTGGAAGTCCAGGCGACTGGATTATACCAGACCTTAATGATCCAGTCGACTATATTGGTGTACCAGTCGACTGGATCAGACAGAAAGTCCTGGGGGTGTGGTTTCAGTCGACTGGGCCATTTTTTAGCCACCTGGATCAAGGATGCAGTCGCCTGGATCCCTGATGCAGTCGACTGCATCCATCTTTTTTCAACCTTTAACTAATTTCGTCTGTAAATTTCGTCTGTACACAAAAACCGTGACCATCTGAAGACAATTATCCAAGAAATCCTTTTTCATAGACTAGCAACATTCTATAATCATTATTTATTTTAAATTATTCTACTATATATTACAATATTTTGTTTTTGAAAAAAGAAAAGAAAAGGTTTTACACAATTATCATGTAATTAAAGCAATTTTATTTGTTGCTTTTATTTTTAATATTTATTTAGTATTCATGCAGTTGCCTAGTTGGACAGAAAACAACTTTTACACAAAGCCAACTGATTATTTGACTTTTAGGAGGTTAAGTGGGTCCCACCAAGCAACTTATATATATATATTATATGCAGTAATTACAAAAAAAAAAATAGAAGAAAAAAAAAATAAATATAAAAATAGCATCATTAACAAAACTTGGTTGGTATGTTTTAATTTACTACTAACAAAGTTAATGAGCATTTGATGTGGAGGCTTTGCTTCTTTGCTTGCTTTTAATTATAATCTTTGTACAAAGACACCAATCTCGCCCAACCGTGATTGCTCTTTTTCACCACAATGACCATTCATCCATGTTACCAAATAGCATGCTTGCATCACATTGAAAATAAGAGAACTAAGGACAAAGAAAGAAAAAAGCACAAAGATGAATACAAGATTGATAACACTAATTAAGCACAAATTCAACACTGGTTAAACACTAACAACATAGTAAAACCAATCAGTTTGACATAATGGTACAATCAGTTTTAATAACTATATGCCCTCGGCATCATCAAAAACAAAAATTCAAAGACAAATAACTATATGCCCTGATTAATCAAACGCTCATTGATTTCCTCCATGGATGTTTCCAAAGTAGCAAAGTGCTCATCATAAGTCGAGAATCTTTTAGTAACCATAGTTGAGAAGTTGTCGATGCTTGTTTGCATATTTCCTATGCTTGTTTGAATATTTCCCATGCTAGTGGCCAAAGAGTCCAAACGTCCAAGCACGAGTTGGAAGTTGTCCTCATTGACACGAGAGGAGCTAGAAGGTGCGCTTGGAGGCTCTTGATCCTCTTGCATTGGTTCTTCATTCCCTGCAGCTTCAGCTTCAGCTTCATCATTTGTGCTTCTTCACCCACTTGTTCCATCACAGGTGCATTTTTCTTAACCCAAGTGTCATCCTTAAATTCATACCTCATTTGTCTCATGGTAGTTTCTCCATAAACATCCTTATGACTTACGTCTCGAGTCTCTTTTTCACCACTTAAATCTACTCCAAAATGATTAAGAATAGTAGTGATCTGGAGACCATATGGGAGGGCGCCATTCTTCTTTTTGACACAAGTCTCCATGTGCCAACCAATATAGAATGCAAGATCAAGTTTGACCTTGTTGAGAATGCACCACAGTATGAAAAGGTCTAGATAGGAAGTGTATTCGTATGAACCACTCCTAGGAAGGATGTTGTGGGCTATGATGTGATGAATGAGTCGGCTTTCTAATGTGAGCTCGGCAATTTTGGGTCTATAGAGCTTCTTCAATGCTAGGATTTCCACACATTTGCCTAATTGACTCTAAAGGGTCATACCCTTCGAATTGCACCCAACTATTTGTAGTATAACGTTGAACACCGGTGCGAGGAACTCCTAATATAGAGGCTAGTGTGGAATGGGGGAGTGAAATGGATTTACCCTTCACATAGGAGGTGATTTTGGAATGGATAAATTCAAAGTGTGTGTAAAAGTGTTTAACAAGAGTGGTGTATTGTTTTTGACGCTTTGAAAGGAAATTTTCCCATCCTTGAGCTTCAAAAAGCTCTCTAATATGAATGTGGTGATTAGCAAAGTAAGGGAAATCAACAATTTTTCCAAAAACTACCGTTCTTCGGCTAATGTCGTCATGGAATCTTACCGAATGTTCCGAAGAAGCGAAGCTGTTGTCCAATGATGGAGCTTCATCCCTTTGAGCCTTTGATTTGAGCCTTTTCTTTCTTGGATCTTCACTCACGGATTTCTTTGGAGCCATTCGAATTCAAGGGTTTTGAATTGGGGGTTTTGGGAATGTGATAGTTTTGAGAGTGATTGGGAGTGATTGGGAGTGATTGAGAGTGATTGGGAGTGATTGGGAGTGATTTTCGACTAAAACCCTAAGAGAGAGAGTGAGAAAAATCGAGAGACAATGAGAGAAAATAGAGAAAATGAAGTCTGCGAAATTTATTAAAAACCCAGAAAACGCAGATCCAGTCGCCTGGATCTAGGTCAAAATTTTTTAAAAGCTTTTAAACCTTAATCCAGTCACCTGGATACACTATCCAGTCGACTGGATTAAGCTTCAAAAACTCTCTGCCTGATCCAGTCGACTGGACACACTATACAGTCGCCTGGATATTGGTCAAACTTTTTTGAAAAGTTTGACCAGCTTAATCCAGTCGCCTGGATACACTATCCAGTCGACTGGATTAAGCTTCAAAAACTCTCTGCCTGATCTAGTCGACTGGACACACTATACAGTCACCTGGATATTGGTCAAACTTTTTTGAAAAGTTTGACCAGCTTAATCCAGTCGACTGGACACACTATACAGTCGCTTGGATCAGGCTCCAGTATTTGTTTAAAATTTTTCTGGGCATAATCCAGTCGCCTGGACTCCCTGATGCAGGCGCCTGGATGAAGGTTGAAAAAAATTTCTTCCAGTTTTTAAAGCATAATCCAGTTTTTAATATTGGAAAAATGGGTTTAGGCCCTTGTGCGTGTTCTAGATGTTGGTTGTTGATGCTTATCAAGGAATACTATGTAAATCTAGGTTCAACAGGAGCAGGAATGGCTTTCCAACTTCCACCACAGCAATTGGGCATGTGGACATATTGATATCTTCAAATGTTAACTATTATCATTGTAATCTCTGTTAAAATTATTAATAACATAATAAAATCTAATTCACTCCATTTTGACCATAACAATTTACATATTAATGTCACACCATTCCCATAAGTCACCTTCTCTATAGTAAAATTAACAATACCTTAAAAAAAAAAAATCATTTGTAAAATCAAAAGCCATACTAATCATTTGGAGCTAAACTGATTTCCATTTACAATTGCACATGACAATCCCCATCCCGGTCTTTCTAGTGTAAGAGCATGAGCTCAATAAAAAATACAAATATAATTACATATAAAAGTTCCAGTAGCAAGTTAAAAGCTATACATTGACTTCAAGGTCATTCAACTTCCGCATTTTGGTGCTTGTTAATGGACTTCTATCTTCTGAAACTCACATCTCAACCTATCACTCAGTCCCACAACAAGGTTTCCTCTTATTGCGAGGTGGGTTCCTCTTCAGTACAACAGGCATATCTGGTTGTGGCCGTTTTGTACCTCTACCCCTACCATGATCACCCACTTCAATATCCCGAACCAAGTCCTCTAACTGGGTGGCTGAGGAAGGGCCACTTGGCTGAGGAAGGGCTGGTGCTGGACCACTTAACTGGGTGGCTGATGCTGGAGCACCTGACTGGGTGACTAAGGTTGGGACAACTGACTGGGGCACTGAGGATGGACCAACTGACTGTGTGGGTGAGGATGGGGTAACATCTGAAAATGATGCAAGTGGGCTGAATGTCTGGGTCAGAAAACTGATCGTATGCTCATGGTGGGCAGTTGAGATGGGAGTAGTAGTGTGGGCAACTGAGATGGGGGTGGTAGTGTGGGCAACTGAGATGGGGGTAGTAGTGTTGGTAGATGAGATGGGGGTGGTAGTGTGGGCAGCTGAGATGGGGGTGGTAGTCTGGGCAACTGATATGGGGGTGGTAGTGTGGGCAACTGACATAGGGGTGGTCTCAGTAACGGTGGTAGCATCTCTCAACTGGATGGGAGGCACACTCATACTACTACTCGGATCGGATGGACGTGACGGGCGCTGCGCACGTGGATGTGGCGGGCGCTGCGCACGTGGACGTCGCCTCCGAGTAGCGGTTGGAGGAACAGTTGTATGAGTATTGGTGTCTGAGTCTGTGTTAACTCTTTCCACAGAATCAAGCCGATGCAGCTCATTCGAAGCTTCTAGTGCATTAAATGCCAATTGATATGCCTCCGCTGCTAGCTCCATAAATTTTGCCGGATCCAACTCTTGTTCAGGATGAAACATTTCGCATATTCGCATGTTGCACAACGTCTGTCAAAATGCATAGTATGTCAGTAAAAAATTGTGTCTCAAAGATATCCAAAAGATGCACGGAATTATTAAGTTAAAAAATTTACCATCATCTCATAACAGCCGCTCCTGCGACTGATAAAGCGTCGAGTAATCCGACGGTACCAATCCATATATGGATCATGATATGCCATAAGACCAACCATTTTGTCACGAGTGACAACATGCTCACGTCGATGGTCCCATATACTTATGTAATGCCTCCAACGTTGCCTCCAATTCTCATGTACCTTACCCCTAAGATCACAATCATGTAGTTTCACATCGGTATTAGCAGGCTGGGGTATGTCTTGTTGCATACCAAATTGACGTAGAGCACGATTAGGTAAGTGCCACTCTACGATCTGGAAACATATTAGAGGCGTCACTGAACGCCATACCTCCTGCCCTATCCGACAATACTCAGGCAACGAACTCAACACATCATCTGTGTATGGTTCCCAAATTACCTACAAAAGCTTAAAAATAAAATGCATTAATAAATGATATATGCCCAATAACAATATAATATAATTCAAATTCACCATGTATTGAATAACAATATAATAACAATAACAATGTAATTAAAACAAGCACGTTACCTGATCAGGACGTTGCCTAGAGAAGTCCGATCGATACTGCTCAAGCACATGAGTGGACACATCCTTTATGTCCTTCGCATTGCGCCACCTACAATGGAAAGTATTCATCAATGGAAAATTTTGCCATAACCTTATTTTGTAAGGCATAAAACATGTTCAATGTCTATACAAAAAACTAAATAATTACTTACCTAGTGCCATAAGGACCCCCTGGCAATGGTTGGGCAGCATCAGCAGGCACTTCAACATCAGCATCAGCATCAGCATTAGCATTAGCATTGGCATCATCCACAGCATTAACAATCGGTTGAATAGACTTTATTGCAGGTGATATGTGTGGAAATCTAGACCATGCCCACAACTGCACCAAGATTAGTGCACCAGCAATGTCACATGAGTCCGGGTCAGTGGCTCTACATAACTCTCTATATAACCATGCTAGAACTGCACTACCCCAACTATACCGTCCAGCAGCATCAAAATCCTCCAACATTGGCAAGAACATAAGGTGTACCTTCTCTCCAGACTTGTCAGCAAAATAACTACCCCCAAGGAGCTCTAATATGTAAGCTCGTGTATACTGCTGCACGGTCACCTCATTAGCATCATCAGGTAGGACAGCAAACGTGTCCTGGAGCCACTTCATATTTAAACGTGACCCATCTAACTTATTTGGAGGAGGAGAGACACCAAGTAACTGAAGACATAATCCGGACCAATTTAACTCGGTACTCCCTACCAATACTTCTCCATCAACGGGTAAACCCAACATGACCTCAACATCTTGCAAGGTGATGGTCATCTCACCGTGGGGAAGGTGGAAGGTATGGGTCTCTTGGCGCCATCTCTCAACTAATGCTGTGATCAACGCCCAATCCATTTTTATAAAACCAAGCTTGGCTATGCCATAAAAGCCAGCTCGCTGAAGGTATGGGATAAAACGGGCATGAAGTCGTCCAGATCGTTCTCTTACTGCCTCACGACGACGACAATGTAATAAAGTATACTACAAAATGAAAAAAATATGTCAATTTATTTTATCACTAATGTAAGCAAAAATCAAATAATAAATATATTAAATACATACCAATCCCTCTTCCCAAATTTTGTTGGAGATGTGTTTATCCTGTCTAGTCAACACAGAGGGGTCACTAGGACCTGGATCCATCACAAAACGGCGAGGCTCCATAAGTGAAAACTACTGCAACCATCAAATCAAAGCAGTGATATACCCAATCAACCATCAAGTTGAGAGCTAAAGAAATATATTAAATCTTGAATTATATAATATGGTTACATATCTTAATTAAGGAGTTACCAATTGAGAGCAAATTGATCATATTACATCATTCTTTTTCTCTTATTCTTTCTCACTCCAATTTCCTTTTATTTTTATTCTTAATAATTGATTGATTAATGACTATTAGGCACAAGCTTTAACTCCAACATATATAAGTATTTTAACACTCAAGAGAACTTAGGTCAACCAAGTTATTATCCAACTTTCTCCTTCATATGTACATTGATCATAAACTCTTACCTATTCAAAATAAAGTACACTGACTCCCATACCCGCCAATGTTTCTCCATTTAATCTCCTTGAAATATATTCGATTCAAGAATTGCACCAATTTAATATTGATTTGAATACAATTTTTTTTATGCTACTCACAACAAAATTAGAATGAATCTTTGGGTTGGTGCTATTATAGTATCTCTGTTTTTTGCGATTTTCAAGTTCTTTTAGTTTTTCATAATTTTACCATCCAATATAAAACCAAAAATTAGTATACATAATCTCAAATGAAAGTGTTTTAATTTTGATTTGTTTCTAAGACAACTTAAAACACACAACAGTTTTACTCTAAACTTGAATACTCTAAAGAAAAAATTCTAAATATACAAGCAGCTTTCGTTATGAAGTTGATGTACCTTGGAATCAGTGGACGGCAGTCAAGACGAGCAGCAGAGTAGACAACTGCTTTGAACGAGGGGCAGGGCCGGTTTAGGGCCGCCAGGTTGGCTTCTTTGTTAGTTTTTTCAGTCTAAGTGCGTACCTGGGTACGGATGGAGGATGGCTACTTTATGTCTTTCGGTCTCCCACGCGGCCTTCGTCGTCCGGGACTGGGACACCTGGGGAGGCAATGGCCCTCGGCAAGGTGCGGCTCGTGCAAGGTGCGGGCTTCATCCGAGGATTCTCATCCACCTTCTCTAGGACAGGTGTGGAGGTGTGGAGGGTGAGGTGTACTTGGATAAGTAGGAGATAAGACTAGGCTGAGCCTGGCCCTTCATCTGGCAAGCAGTGGCTGGCTCGTGCAAGGTGCGGGACGACGCTGCGAGGGCTTCATCCCCTGGATTCTCGGAAGACACCTGTTCTAGGTGAGGTGTGGATTTGGTGAGGTGTCTCACTTGGTTCCCGTAGGAGATAAGGATGGATCTGAGCCTGGTGACTAGGCTGTTGTGAACGGTAGAAGGGGCGCTGATCAGACGAAGGAGAGGAAGGTCTTCTTCGTGGCAGAAGACCTTCGTCTTCTACTTGGGAGAAATTAGCAAATATCCCCTTCAGAAGTAAAAACCTTTGATATGGTTTGACACTTAAAAAATAATGTCAAGTTCAAAAACATTAAGTATATAGCATACCAACAACGGGTTATGGCTTGCTTGACATAAGTTTCAGAAAGCCTTTCACATTTGACATAACAGAGAAATTAAAGCCAATTTTTTATTTATTATTTGAAAAAAAATAAAAATAAAAATAAAAAATTTTGAGCTTCTAACTATTCTTTCATATCAAAATAAATCTGATGAATAACATCACTCCTTTAAAAAACTATATATGTAAACAAAATAAACTATATATAAGCTAAATAAATAAATAAAAAAAGACGATAAGGACATTAGTGCAGACCACTCCCGGGTAAATTATATATCCAAAGACCTAAAAAAACAAAATAGTATAATGCTGTCATCAGAAATTGGAAATGGTATATGGTCACAAGGAAACGCAATGTCTAAACTACTTCGGTGGTCTTCATAAATGTAGTCCAAGCTTATCTTACCCCCATTTTGCGTGGCAAGTAGCTTCTTTGTTGTTTGTTTTGGTATGTGGTCACAAGGAAACAATCATATTCACACAAAAAAATTCAAATACATTGATCGCCTTATCTATATCTATATGTATATCTATATATCTATTATATAAACTAATAGGTGAAGTTTTAACTTTCTCCTTAAAGATGCCACATCAGATTTTCTATTCCCACACCCTTTCCCCTCACCCATACCTCTAATTAATTAATTCTCTCACTCTTACCTTTCAACATTTACCTCTATTTAATTCTTTCCCTCTTTCATAGGCTTTTCATCTTCCTCACATTTTCTTCTACCTCACCTCTTCATCTCCCTCACTTCCTCATCTCTCCAATTGATTGCAACCCAATCTCCTATTTAAACACCTTTGTGTGGGCTTTCCTAAGCTTCATATCCAATTACCTTTGTGGGTTTGTTCCTATCATCATGTATTTTTTTTTTTTTTTTTTTTTAGGTAGTATAGGGTGTTATTATGTAGAGTTGAATAGGCGTTTGATAATACCGAGGAATAGCCAAATGCATTCTTAAAAGAAAGTTATTTGCCTCACCTATGATTCTCATAATTTTGTTTCCGTATTTTCAATTTTGGTTCTACAACTGTTAAAGGCTCGTACTGAAGATTCAAAAGGCGAAAGAAATCTCATTTCAAAATAAGCAGGAAAAAACATGGACCAAAAAGGCAGATTGAAACAAGCAATTAAGAGAGAACCACATGCTTTTACAATTGTTTGTTTTAATAAAGCATTGGTGCATTTCTTTTTTTAATATCTATAAGACTTTGTGGTAGCTATGATTGGAGGGAAAAAAAAAAGTTTATACATTAAGGTGTGTAAATTAATCTTTACCAAACATCATTTCCACTTCAACCCTTTGTTACCATTCTTGCTTATCAGTTGTAGTTTGTTAGGAAAACTTTTATGTTGCATGAATAAAATTTTATGTGTTAAAAAAAAACCTGTAATGCTAATTTTATGTGTTAAAAAAAAAACTTTTCTCCAATGCTATAGTAAATTAGTGGAGACCAATTTCAAATTCTGAGAACACCTTCTATTTGAACCGAATCCTTTTCTGAGTTCTGTGTAACTTCATCTAGAAAATATTGTTTTGAGAAAGCCTTGGTGTTCATTTCTCCCCTGCCAAATTATTTCCCCAATGTAACAATATTTTGTACAAGGAGCACCCCAAATTCCTACAAATAACAGATATCAAAATAAGAAATTAGTAGAAAATAAAGAACTAATTTCAATAGAATTGCACTAAGTCCTCACACTTCATTATAACCATTTGTTTATTCCTTTTCAGATAGATTTATTATTTTATTTGTTACCATCAAGCATTCAATTAAATTGATTAATCCATTTGGGTTTTTGACTTTGCCTTTTAGTTTTCTCAATTTAGTAGTGATTAATTGATTTTTGATTTGCTTTAAACTCTTTGAATGCTTCTACAATTTTTATTTTTATTTTTTTGACAAATAGTTGTATCACTCTTTTTAGTTTTCTCAATTAAATAGTGATTAATTGATTAATGATTTGTTTTGAAACTCTCCTCCCCAACTCCCACCCAACCATTCCTCCCTCCATCAAACCCAATCAATTCTTCAAATCCCTTGAGTTTCCCCATGACATTTACTCATTCAATTTGCTTTTCCTATTCTTTACCTCTTTCAAATGATATAAATATAATGGAGTAATAAGTTCTGAAACATTTCCAATGGTTGAAAGGATTTTCTTTTTTCCTTTCTTCAAACTTTGTTTTTAGATTTGAATGTGCTCTCTCTCTACTTTGTCTAACCTTTATTTTTTTTCTGTTCACAGTTTCTTATTTTTGATCAATTGGAGGTAAAGCTTCACAACATGAGAGACAACCTCTTCTATTGTTTTGAGTTTTGTTATTACTTTTACATTAGATACCATATATTTGGTGTTTGCCGTCGTGGCAATGTCTTTAATTTTTGTAATAGGAGATTTAAAATATGGGTTTATGAGAATTATATTTTGTTACAATATCCTTTGTTTTATGTTGATTAGCTACATGATGTACTTTATTTATAGTGTAAATCTGTTCTCTACTCTTTTTTAGTGATAGTAAAAGAATTTAACATTGATAATTGTAAGATTATTTTGTTATGTTCTATCTTTTATGTTGATCTACCTTAAAGCTCATATATGATATGTATATTAATAATTGGGTCAAATACATTGTTACAACAACTTGGGTACGGAGTTTTACATGCTTAATTTTTTTAAGAACTTTTTCTTCTAATTAGTTTGTTGTTGTCAAGAAAATAAAGGGAGAAGAATAATTTTATTTTTATTGACTTGCTGAATACAATGATACATTCTTGTTTAAATAGATACAAGAGGTTAGACTAAGTATGGAAATAAACAAAGATAAGGAAATAAATATTTACAAATCAATTCCTAGAATTATGGTGATGATTCCATGGCTGATTTTGTGCAATTGAGAATGAGCAGATTTGATTGTGTTATGGCTGATTTTGTGCAATTTGGAATCCTGAGAATATTTGATTGTGTCAATACTGAGCAATATCCTTGATTGTGTCAATACTCCCCCTCAAGTTGGCGCATGGAGATCCATAATGCCCAACTTGCGTAGGAAATGATGAAAAAGGTCTCGGCCTAAGGCTTTGGTGAAGATGTCCGCAAGTTGCTCATGGGATGACGTATGGACTGCAGTGAGGAAGACCAGACCGGATCTTATCTCGAATAATGTGACAATCAATCTCAATGTGCTTGGTACGTTCATGGAACACAGGATTATGAGCAATGTGTAGAGCAGATTGATTATCACAATGTAAGCTGAAAGGTTCAGGATGAGAAATGCCAAAATCAGCAAGAAGTTGTTTTAACCAGGTGAGCTCGCAAGTAGTGACGGCCATGGCACGATATTCAGCTTCAGCGGAAGAGCGAGCAACTGTCGTTTGTTTCTTGGTGCGCCATGAAATAGGACTTGTGCCAAGCTGAATGAAATAACCGGTGGTGGAGCGGCGAGTGGTAGGGCAGCTGGCCCAATCTGAATCAGTATAGGCAGTAACATGTAAAGTATTGGAAGAGGGAAAGAGAATGCCTTGGCCTGGGCTGCCTTTGATGTATCGCAGAACACGAGTGGCGGCTTGCATGTGTGGAAGGCGAGGAGCATGCATAAACTGACTGAGGATGTTCACTGCGAAGACAATATCAGGACGAGTGATGGTCAGGTAGATGAGGCGTCCCACAAGGCGCCGATAGGGACTAGGGTCAGAGAGAGGAGTGCCATCTTGATTGGTGAGCTTCAAGTTTTGTTCCATGGGGAAGGAAGCGGTCCGGGCGCCAAGTTGACCACTGTCATTCAAAATATCAAGAGCATATTTTCGTTGATTAAGGAAGATACCTTTGGGTGAACGAGCAACTTCGAGACCCAAAAAATATTTGAGAGGGCCGAGATCCTTGGTTTTGAAATTGGTAGAGAGAGCATGTTTGAACGTCTCAATTTGGGAAAGATCATTGCCAGCAACTAGAATGTCATCAACGTAGACAAGTACAATGGTGATACTCGTGGTGCTGACCAAAGTAAATAAAGAGTGGTCTGCTTGAGATTGAGTAAAACCTGCATCAAGAAGCACAGTGGTTAGTTTAAAAAACCAGTTGCGGGATGCTTGTTTGAGGCCGTAAAGGGATTTGCGGAGGCGGCAGACACGAGTCTCCCCCTTAGGGCAATATCCAGGAGGTGGTGTCATGTATACTTCTTCATCAAGATCACCATGTAAGAAGGCGTTGTTGACATCGAAGTTGGTGAATGATCCATTGCTGAGTGGCGGCTACAGCAAGCAAGCACCTAACAGTAGTCATTTTTGCAACAGGGGCAAAGGTCTCATGGTAATCAAGGCCTTCAATTTGAGTATAGCCTTTGGCAACCAGGCGAGCTTTATACCTTTCAATGGAACCATCTGCGTTGAGTTTGGTTTTAAAAACCCATTTGCAACCAATGGGCTTTTTGTCAGGGGGGAGAGGTTCAAGAGTCCAGGTGGAATTGGCTTCAAGGGCACGGAGCTCATTAGACATTGCTTCACGCCAATGGGAATGGCGAAGGGCAGTGGAATAGCAAGAAGGTTCAACAGAAGAGGTGAGAGCATGTAAAAAAGTAAGATGAGAAGGTGAGAAACGAGAATATGAAAGAAAAGCAGATAAAGGGTGAGCAGTACCTGAGGTTGATGTAGTGAGTGATGATGCCGTGGGCCCTGCATGTAAAGTCGGACAAACATAATCCTGGAGGTAAGTTGGGCGAGAAGTAGTGCGGCGAGGACGGAGAGAAGTAGAGGGAGGGAGGAGGAGAGTCTGTGGTGGTAGGAGGAGGAGGGGATGGGGTTGGTGGGATTGGTTCGGGAACAGGTTCGGGAACGGGTAGGGGAGAATGGGAATGGAGGGTTGAGAAATATCTGGAAGATCTTGAAAGGGAAATATGTCTTCATGGAAGGTGACATCTCGAGAAAAGAAGATTTTTTGTGTGTCGAGATTATAGAGTTTATATGCTTTGTGGTTGCTGGGGTAGCCAAGAAATAGGCATTTGGAGGCACGGGGAGAGAATTTATCTCGATGAGCACGGAGGGTTTGTGCGTAGCATAGGCAACCGAATACACGAAGGTGATTGTAATTTGGAATGATATTGAAGAGAAGTTCAAAAGGGGATTTATTGTGAAGAATGCGACTCGGTGTACGGTTAATGAGATATGCCGCAGTGAGTACACATTCTCCCCAAAATTTTAGAGGTAAGTGTGCTTGGAAGCGAAGACTGCGAGCAATATTCAGAAGGTGCCTGTGCTTGCGCTCTGCAACACCATTTTGTTGCGGAGTTTCAACGCAAGTACGTTCATGAATAATGCCGTGATTTTGAAAATAAGATTGCAATTTTGTTTCAAGAAATTCTTGTCCATTATCAGTGCGAATTTTTTTTACTATGGTATTGAACTGAGTTTGAACAAGAGCAAAGAAATGGAGCAGATTTGTGTGTGCCTCTGATTTGTAACGCATAAGATAAATCCAAGTGGTGCGGGAAAAATCATCGACTATAGTGAGAAAATAATGAGAACCACAAATGGAAGAAGTATGATAGCCACCCCAAATGTCACAAAATATTCTATTGAAAGCACAAGAACTTTTATTATCATTAGAAGAAAAAGGTAAACGTGTGTGTTTAGAACGAGCACAAACATCACAATTCGAAATAACATGCGAATTATTAAATAATTGAGGAATGGAAAGACGGGAAGGATGACCTAGGCGGCGATGCCATAAGTCTTTATTAGCAGTGGTTTGTATGGAGAGAGCCAGAACATTGTTGGGCCGATACACGTAAAGCCCATTG
>OU015768.1:15091202-15211598 GCA_907173295.1 Fagus sylvatica | reverse complement strand
CCTTAATCCAAACACATGGGGTGTGATTTGGCTTGGGGACTACCCAAGTCTCAAATCGAGTGAACCAACGGTTTGGAACCCTTAATCCAAACACGTTGGGGTGTGATTTGGCTTGGGGACTACCCAAGTCTCAAATCGAGTGAACCAACGGTTTGGAACCCTTAAGTCCAAACACGTTGGGGTGTGATTTGGCTTGGGGACTACCCAAGTCTCAAATCGAGTGAACCAACGGTTTGGAACCCTTAATCCAAACACGTTGGGGTGTGATTTGGCTTGGGGACTACCCAAGTCTCAAATCGAGTGAACCAACGGTTTGGAACCCTTAATCCAAACACGTTGGGGTGTGATTTGGCTTGGGGACTACCCAAGTCTCAAATCGAGTGAACCAACGGTTTGGAACCCTTAATCCAAACACGTTTGGGGTGTGATTTGGCTTGGGGACTACCCAAGTCTCAAATCGAGTGAACCAACGGTTTGGAACCCTTAATCCAAACACGTTGGGGAGTGATTTGGCTTGGGGACAACCCAAGTCTCAAATCGAGTGAACCAACGGTTGGAACCCTTAATCCAAACACGTTGGGGTGTGATTTGGCTTGGGGACTACCCAAGTCTCAAATCGAGTGAACCAACGGTTTGGAACCCTTAATCCAAACACGTTGGGGTGTGATTTGGCTTGGGGACTACCCAAGTCTCAAATCGAGTGAACCAACGGTTTGGAACCCTTAATCCAAACACGTTGGGGTGTGATTTGGCTTGGGGACTACCCAAGTCTCAAATCGAGTGAACCAACGGTTTGGAACCCTTAATCCAAACACGTTGGGGTGTGATTTGGCTTGGGGACTACCCAAGTCTCAAATCGAGTGAACCAACGGTTTGGAACCCTTAATCCAAACACGTTGGGGTGTGATTTGGCTTGGGACTACCCAAGTCTCAAATCGAGTGAACCAACGGTTTGGAACCCTTAATCCAAACACGTTGGGGTGTGATTTGGCTTGGGGACTACCCAAGTCTCAAATCGAGTGAACCAACGGTTTGGAACCCTTAATCCAAACACGTTGGGGTGTGATTTGGCTTGGGGACTACCCAAGTCTCAAATCGAGTGAACCAACGGTTTGGAACCCTTAATCCAAACACGTTGGGGTGTGATTTGGCTTGGGGACTACCCAAGTCTCAAATCGAGTGAACCAACGGTTTGGAACCCTTAATCCAAACACGTTGGGGTGTGATTTGGCTTGGGGACTACCCAAGTCTCAAATCGAGTGAACCAACGGTTTGGAACCCTTAATCCAAACACGTTGGGGTGTGATTTGGCTTGGGGACTACCCAAGTCTCAAATCGAGTGAACCAACGGTTTGGAACCCTTAATCCAAACACGTTGGGGTGTGATTTGGCTTGGGGACTACCCAAGTCTCAAATCGAGTGAACCAACGGTTTGGAACCCTTAATCCAAACACGTTGGGGTGTGATTTGGCTTGGGGACTACCCAAGTCTCAAATCGAGTGAACCAACGGTTTGGAACCCTTAATCCAAACACGTTGGGGTGTGATTTGGCTTGGGGACTACCCAAGTCTCAAATCGAGTGAACCAACGGTTTGGAACCCTTAATCCAAACACGTTGGGGTGTGATTTGGCTTGGGGACTACCCAAGTCTCAAATCGAGTGAACCAACGGTTTGGAACCCTTAATCCAAACACGTTGGGGTGTGATTTGGCTTGGGGACTACCCAAGTCTCAAATCGAGTGAACCAACGGTTTGGAACCCTTAATCCAAACACGTTGGGGTGTGATTTGGCTTGGGGACTACCCAAGTCTCAAATCGAGTGAACCAACGGTTTGGAACCCTTAATCCAAACACGTTGGGGTGTGATTTGGCTTGGGGACTACCCAAGTCTCAAATCGAGTGAACCAACGGTTTGGAACCCTTAATCCAAACACGTTGGGGTGTGATTTGGCTTGGGGACTACCCAAGTCTCAAATCGAGTGAACCAACGGTTTGGAACCCTTAATCCAAACACGTTGGGGTGTGATTTGGCTTGGGGACTACCCAAGTCTCAAATCGAGTGAACCAACGGTTTGGAACCCTTAATCCAAACACGTTGGGGTGTGATTTGGCTTGGGGACTACCCAAGTCTCAAATCGAGTGAACCAACGGTTTGGAACCCTTAATCCAAACACGTTGGGGTGTGATTTGGCTTGGGGACTACCCAAGTCTCAAATCGAGTGAACCAACGGTTTGGAACCCTTAATCCAAACACGTTGGGGTGTGATTTGGCTTGGGGACTACCCAAGTCTCAAATCGAGTGAACCAACGGTTTGGAACCCTTAATCCAAACACGTTGGGGTGTGATTTGGCTTGGGGACTACCCAAGTCTCAAATCGAGTGAACCAACGGTTTGGAACCCTTAATCCAAACACGTTGGGGTGTGATTTGGCTTGGGGACTACCCAAGTCTCAAATCGAGTGAACCAACGGTTTGGAACCCTTAATCCAAACACGTTGGGGGTGTGATTTGGCTTGGGGACTACCCAAGTCTCAAATCGAGTGAACCAACGGTTGGAACCCTTAATCCAAACACGTTGGGGTGTGATTTGGCTTGGGGACTACCCAAGTCTCAAATCGAGTGAACCAACGGTTTGGAACCCTTAATCCAAACACGTTGGGGTGTGATTTGGCTTGGGGACTACCCAAGTCTCAAATCGAGTGAACCAACGGTTTGGAACCCTTAATCCAAACACGTTGGGGTGTGATTTGGCTTGGGGACTACCCAAGTCTCAAATCGAGTGAACCAACGGTTTGGAACCCTTAATCCAAACACGTTGGGGTGTGATTTGGCTTGGGGACTACCCAAGTCTCAAATCGAGTGAACCAACGGTTTGGAACCCTTAATCCAAACACGTTGGGGTGTGATTTGGCTTGGGGACTACCCAAGTCTCAAATCGAGTGAACCAACGGTTTGGAACCCTTAATCCAAACACGTTGGGGTGTGATTTGGCTTGGGGACTACCCAAGTCTCAAATCGAGTGAACCAACGGTTTGGAACCCTTAATCCAAACACGTTGGGGTGTGATTTGGCTTGGGGACTACCCAAGTCTCAAATCGAGTGAACCAACGGTTTGGAACCCTTAATCCAAACACGTTGGGGTGTGATTTGGCTTGGGGACTACCCAAGTCTCAAATCGAGTGAACCAACGGTTTGGAACCCTTAATCCAAACACGTTGGGGTGTGATTTGGCTTGGGGACTACCCAAGTCTCAAATCGAGTGAACCAACGGTTTGGAACCCTTAATCCAAACACGTTGGGGTGTGATTTGGCTTGGGGACTACCCAAGTCTCAAATCGAGTGAACCAACGGTTTGGAACCCTTAATCCAAACACGTTGGGGTGTGATTTGGCTTGGGGACTACCCAAGTCTCAAATCGAGTGAACCAACGGTTTGGAACCCTTAATCCAAACACGTTGGGGGTGTGATTTGGCTTGGGGACTACCCAAGTCTCAAATCGAGTGAACCAACGGTTTGGAACCCTTAATCCAAACACGTTGGGGTGTGATTTGGCTTGGGGACTACCCAAGTCTCAAATCGAGTGAACCAACGGTTTGGAACCCTTAATCCAAACACGTTGGGGTGTGATTTGGCTTGGGGACTACCCAAGTCTCAAATCGAGTGAACCAACGGTTTGGAACCCTTAATCCAAACACGTTGGGGTGTGATTTGGCTTGGGGACTACCCAAGTCTCAAATCGAGTGAACCAACGGTTTGGAACCCTTAATCCAAACACGTTGGGGTGTGATTTGGCTTGGGGACTACCCAAGTCTCAAATCGAGTGAACCAACGGTTTGGAACCCTTAATCCAAACACGTTGGGGTGTGATTTGGCTTGGGGACTACCCAAGTCTCAAATCGAGTGAACCAACGGTTTGGAACCCTTAATCCAAACACGTTGGGGTGTGATTTGGCTTGGGGACTACCCAAGTCTCAAATCGAGTGAACCAACGGTTTCGGAACCCTTAATCCAAACACGTTGGGGTGTGATTTGGCTTGGGGACTACCCAAGTCTCAAATCGAGTGAACCAACGGTTTGGAACCCTTAATCCAAACACGTTGGGGTGTGATTTGGCTTGGGGACTACCCAAGTCTCAAATCGAGTGAACCAACGGTTTGGAACCCTTAATCCAAACACGTTGGGGTGTGATTTGGCTTGGGGACTACCCAAGTCTCAAATCGAGTGAACCAACGGTTTGGAACCCTTAATCCAAACACGTTGGGGTGTGATTTGGCTTGGGGACTACCCAAGTCTCAAATCGAGTGAACCAACGGTTTGGAACCCTTAATCCAAACACGTTGGGGTGTGATTTGGCTTGGGGACTACCCAAGTCTCAAATCGAGTGAACCAACGGTTTGGAACCCTTAATCCAAACACGTTGGGGTGTGATTTGGCTTGGGGACTACCCAAGTCTCAAATCGAGTGAACCAACGGTTTGGAACCCTTAATCCAAACACGTTGGGGTGTGATTTGGCTTGGGGAATACCCAAGTCTCAAATCGAGTGTGAACCAACGGTTTGGAACCCTTAATCCAAACACGTGGGGTGTGATTTGGCTTGGGGACTACCCAAGTCTCAAATCGAGTGAACCAACGGTTTGGAACCCTTAATCCAAACACGTTGGGGTGTGATTTGGCTTGGGGACTACCCAAGTCTCAAATCGAGTGAACCAACGGTTTGGAACCCTTAATCCAAACACGTTGGGGTGTGATTTGGCTTGGGGACTACCCAAGTCTCAAATCGAGTGAACCAACGGTTTGGAACCCTTAATCCAAACACGTTGGGGTGTGATTTGGCTTGGGGACTACCCAAGTCTCAAATCGAGTGAACCAACGGTTTGGAACCCTTAATCCAAACACGTTGGGGTGTGATTTGGCTTGGGGACTACCCAAGTCTCAAATCGAGTGAACCAACGGTTTGGAACCCTTAATCCAAACACGTTGGGGTGTGATTTGGCTTGGGGACTACCCAAGTCTCAAATCGAGTGAACCAACGGTTTGGAACCCTTAATCCAAACACGTTGGGGTGTGATTTGGCTTGGGGACTACCCAAGTCTCAAATCGAGTGAACCAACGGTTTGGAACCCTTAATCCAAACACGTTGGGGTGTGATTTGGCTTGGGGACTACCCAAGTCTCAAATCGAGTGAACCAACGGTTTGGAACCCTTAATCCAAACACGTTGGGGTGTGATTTGGCTTGGGGACTACCCAAGTCTCAAATCGAGTGAACCAACGGTTTGGAACCCTTAATCCAAACACGTTGGGGTGTGATTTGGCTTGGGGACTACCCAAGTCTCAAATCGAGTGAACCAACGGTTTGGAACCCTTAATCCAAACACGTTGGGGTGTGATTTGGCTTGGGGACTACCCAAGTCTCAAATCGAGTGAACCAACGGTTTGGAACCCTTAATCCAAACACGTTGGGGGTGTGATTTGGCTTGGGGACTACCCAAGTCTCAAATCGAGTGAACCAACGGTTTGGAACCCTTAATCCAAACACGTTGGGGTGTGATTTGGCTTGGGGACTACCCAAGTCTCAAATCGAGTGAACCAACGGTTTGGAACCCTTAATCCAAACACGTTGGGGTGTGATTTGGCTTGGGGACTACCCAAGTCTCAAATCGAGTGAACCAACGGTTTGGAACCCTTAATCCAAACACGTTGGGGTGTGATTTGGCTTGGGGACTACCCAAGTCTCAAATCGAGTGAACCAACGGTTTGGAACCCTTAATCCAAACACGTTGGGGTGTGATTTGGCTTGGGGACTACCCAAGTCTCAAATCGAGTGAACCAACGGTTTGGAACCCTTAATCCAAACACGTTGGGGTGTGATTTGGCTTGGGGACTACCCAAGTCTCAAATCGAGTGAACCAACGGTTTGGAACCCTTAATCCAAACACGTTGGGGTGTGATTTGGCTTGGGGACTACCCAAGTCTCAAATCGAGTGAACCAACGGTTTGGAACCCTTAATCCAAACACGTTGGGGTGTGATTTGGCTTGGGGACTACCCAAGTCTCAAATCGAGTGAACCAACGGTTTGGAACCCTTAATCCAAACACGTTGGGGTGTGATTTGGCTTGGGGACTACCCAAGTCTCAAATCGAGTGAACCAACGGTTTGGAACCCTTAATCCAAACACGTTGGGGTGTGATTTGGCTTGGGGACTACCCAAGTCTCAAATCGAGTGAACCAACGGTTTGGAACCCTTAATCCAAACACGTTGGGGTGTGATTTGGCTTGGGGACTACCCAAGTCTCAAATCGAGTGAACCAACGGTTTGGAACCCTTAATCCAAACACGTTGGGGTGTGATTTGGCTTGGGGACTACCCAAGTCTCAATTCGAGTGAACCAACGGTTTGGAACCCTTAATCCACACACGTGGGGGAGTGATTTGGCTTAGGGACTACCCAAGTCTCAAATCGAGTGAACCAACGGTTTGGAACCCTTAATCCAAACACGTTGGGGTGTGATTTGGCTTGGGGACTACCCAAGTCTCAAATCGAGTGAACCAACGGTTTGGAACCCTTAATCCAAACACGTCGGGGTGTGATTTGGCTTGGGGACTACCCAAGTCTCAAATCGAGTGAACCAACGGTTTGGAACCCTTAATCCAAACACGTTGGGGTGTGATTTGGCTTGGGGACTACCCAAGTCTCAAATCGAGTGAACCAACGGTTTGGAACCCTTAATCCAAACACGTTGGGGTGTGATTTGGCTTGGGGACTACCCAAGTCTCAAATCGAGTGAACCAACGGTTTGGAACCCTTAATCCAAACACGTTGGGGGTGTGATTTGGCTTGGGGACTACCCAAGTCTCAAATCGAGTGAACCAACGGTTTGGAACCCTTAATCCAAACACGTTGGGGTGTGATTTGGCTTGGGGACTACCCAAGTCTCAAATCGAGTGAACCAACGGTTTGGAACCCTTAATCCAAACACGTTGGGGTGTGATTTGGCTTGGGGACTACCCAAGTCTCAAATCGAGTGAACCAACGGTTTGGAACCCTTAATCCAAACACGTTGGGGTGTGATTTGGCTTGGGGACTACCCAAGTCTCAAATCGAGTGAACCAACGGTTTGGAACCCTTAATCCAAACACGTTGGGGTGTGATTTGGCTTGGGGACTACCCAAGTCTCAAATCGAGTGAACCAACGGTTTGGAACCCTTAATCCAAACACTTGGGGGTGTGATTTGGCTTGGGGACTACCCAAGTCTCAAATCGAGTGAACCAACGGTTTGGAACCCTTAATCCAAACACGTCGGGGTGTGATTTGGCTTGGGGACTACCCAAGTCTCAAATCGAGTGAACCAACGGTTTCGAACCCTTAATCCAAACACGTGGGGGTGTGATTTGGCTTGGGGGTTGGGGACTGATTTGGCTTGGGGGATCGAGTGAACCAAGAAACAAACCATGATGAGAACCAACAAGCACTATTAAAGGATCCATTGCATGTTCCAGTTGGGCCAATTACTAGAGCAAGATCCAAGAAGATCAAAGAAGCACTTAATGGGCTGATTCAAGATATTTGGGCTGATTCTCCAACGGGGCATTCCAAGCTTGGCCCAAAAGAGGATGAAGGCGTCATAAATTTAATCCAAGCTACTGATGGGGCTGAGCATGCTTAATTGGGCCTAATTCCCTCAGAAATGGCATTGATTAATGGCTGAATATTTGCAAGGATTTAGAAAGGGAAAGGGGCTGATTACTTTCCAAAATCAGGCCAATAAATTGGCTGGTTTACTTTCCTTTCCCAAGTCAATTAATTTGGCTGATTGACTGTTCCATTTCAGACTTTCCATAATTCTTAGGCACCTGCCATTCTAGACTCTTCCAATTCAGTCTTTCCATAATTTTAGGCACCTGCCATTCTAGACTTTTCCATTTCAGACTTTCAATCTATTTCAGTCTATTTTGGCTGCTAATGTCAGACATTATTAGCCATAATTTTAGGCCCTTAATTTTAGTCTTTTAGAACCAAATTCGTTTCTCTTTATTGTATGGGCATCTAGGGTTGAAAACAGGTTATAAATAGCCTGCACTCATTGTAATAGAGCATTATTGAATCTGAATACAAAGAAAAACGTGAGGTTTGTTTCTTCTATTAGTTCTTCAGTGAACTTGTGAACTTATCAAGGATTCTTCCTTGTGGCGTTCAAATTTTATACCTTCGGTTCATGATTCTTTCATAATCATTGGGTCGGGGTCTGTTATCTTTATACTTTCAATTCGCGTTTCATTTATAAACGTTGGGTTGGGGTGTTCTATCAAACTCTGATTTTAGCTTTCTTGGGCAAGTAATCCAATATTGTTTGCTGGGTCTCAAAGCGTGTCTGTTGAGGTTCGCATCATTTGGTATCAGAGCTTGGCTCTAAAATCAGGTTTACCTTTTGTTTCTTGTTATCATTCTATTGTTTTTTTTCGTTTCTGTTCTTATTCCTTATTCTTTGTTTTTGTGTTGTGCACCAAGTTGAAAAAAAAAAAAAAAAAAGAAAAAAAAAAAAAAGAAAAGAAAAAGTGATACTGAAGCACCAAGTTGAAAAAAAAAAAAGAGGTGATATTGAAGCAACAGATACTATCATTCTATCTTCTCAAAGTTACTTTATTCTTGAATTGTGACTTTTGTAGTTTCAGTTCTCTCAAACCAAAAATCTGATTTTTTTTCTTTTTCCTCATTGATTAGTTGTTTCTGCCATATATTTCCTTGCTGTTGGTATTGGTTTAAATTCTGCAAGTTGAATTTCTTGATTAAGTTTATTAGTTTCAGGAAGAACTGAAAAGGAGAAGCTTTGAGTGGAAAAAGGCAAGAGAGTGTGAGACTAATATTGAAAAAAAAGAAGAAAAAGCCAATTTAAGAGTGAAACACGAGTGTGAGTGACATAATCTGAGTGCAAACACGTGAGGGAGTGTTGTGAGGAATTAATTTAATTTAAGCATTTCTCTCATATATATATATATATTATGTCTTCCAGGGGCGAAACATCAAACAAAGAAGGACAGGCGGAGTCGTCTCTCATGTTGCGGGCTATGCAACAACAATTTGAACGCATGGACGTGATGTTTAATGAGATTCGGGATCGGATGGATAGGCAAGATGCCGTTATTGCTGGTTGGCGCGAGGGACGTCCTCAGGGAGGCCCTTATGTTAGAAGGCAAGCAAGGCGTGCACCCGTAGATTATGCTGACATGCCACCTTTGGAGGATGCCGATGATGAGCAAAGTGCTGTGGTTGGAGATTTATTGGTAGCAAGGCGAGTTCTCAATGTGCAGGTTAAGGAGGAAGAAAGTCGCCAAAGGGAGAACTTGTTTCATACTCGGTGCTTTGTAAACAACAAAGTTTGCAGTGTCATTATCGATGGAGGGAGTTGCACAAACGTAGCCAGCACTTATTTGGTGGAGAAATTGGCCTTAACTACCTTGAAACATCCTCACCCTTATCGGCTTCAGTGGCTGAATGAATGTGGCGAAATCAAGGTGACAAGGCAAGTGTTGGTGGCATTATCCATTGGTAAATATGAGGATGAGGTGCTTTGTGATGTGGTTCCTATGCATGCATGCCATTTATTGTTGGGAAGACCATGGCAGTATGATAAGAGGGCTAAGCATGATGGATTCACAAATAGGTATTCTTTCACACATAAAGGGCAGCCTATTATTCTTGTACCATTGACTCCAAAACAGGTCAGGGAGGGCCAATTAAATGTTACAAAGCTCAAATGAAAAGAAAGAAAGAAAAAGAAATGAAGGCCGAAATTGAAAAAAAAGAGCGAGAGAAAAACATTGATCAGAGAGAAAAAGAAAGAGAGGGGATTTCGGCCATAGTGAGAGCAAGAGAGGAAAAATTCAATTACATTGCAAAAAAAAGTGAGATCAAGAGAGCATTATTTTCACACCAGCCCCTTATTGTACTCATGTACAAGGAGGCTCTTTTGTGTACTAATGATCTCGTCGGTGCTTTGCCGAGCGTTATTATTTCTCTTTTGCAGGAGTTTGAAGATGTCCTTCCCGAAGAAGTACCTTATGGATTACCTCCAATTCCGAGGGATTGAACATCAAATTGATTTCATACCAGGTGCATCAATTCCAAACCAACCTCCTTATAGGAGTAATCCCGAGGAGACCAAGGAACTCCAGAGGCAAGTAGGTGAATTATTGGAGAAGGGGTATGTGCGTGAAAGCATGAGTCCTTGTGCAGTTCCGGTGCTATTAGTTCCTAAGAAGGATGGAACATGGAGAATGTGTGTTGACTGCCGAGCCATCAACAACATAACGGTAAAGTATCGTCATCCCATTCCTAGATTAGATGATATGCTGGATGAATTGCATGGTTCATGTGTCTTTACAAAAATTGATCTTAAGAGTGGATATCATCAGATTAGGATGAAGGAAGGTGATGAATGGAAAACTGCTTTTAAGACTAAATATGGTTTGTATGAGTGGTTTGTGATGCCTTTCGGTTTAACTAATGCTCCGAGCACATTTATGCGTTTAATGAACCATGTTTTGCGTGCATTTATTGGCAGATTTGTCGTTGTGTATTTTGATGATATCCTAATTTATAGCAAAAACTTGGAAGAACATGTAATGCATTTGAAATCTGTTTTGGAAATTCTAAGGAAAGAAAAGTTGTTTGCTAATCTCAAGAAGTGCACCTTTTGCACGGATAAACTTGTGTTTCTTGGTTTTGTTGTTAGTAAGAGAGGAATTGAGGTGGACGAGGAAAAGGTTAAGGCAATCCAAGAGTGGCCAACGCCTACAACAATCAGCCAAGTGAGGAGTTTCCACAGGCTTAGCTAGCTTCTATAGACGGTTTGTGCGTGATTTTAGTAGCTTAGCCTCACCTCTTACTGAAGTCATCAAGAAAAATGTGCCATTTAAGTGGGGGAAAGAACAAGAAAAGGCATTTAATCTGATCAAAGAAAAGTTAACTAATGCACTTTTGCTTGTTTTACCTAACTTTGCTAAAACTTTTGAAATTGAGTGTGATGCTTCAGGTATAGGTATTGGAGCTGTTTTGATGCAAGAAGGCCATCCAGTTGCTTATTTCAGTGAAAAGTTGAGTGGGGCAGCCCTAAATTACCCGACTTATGATAAGGAGATGTACGCCTTGGTAAGGGCTTTGGAAAATTGGCAGCACTATCTATGGCCAAAGGAATTCGTGATTCACACAGATCATGAATCTTTGAAGCATTTGAAAGGACAGCAAAGGTTGAACAGACGCCATGCCAAGTGGGTGGAATTCATTGAAACATTTCCTTATGTGATCAGATACAAGCAAGGTAAGGAAAATGTGGTGGCTGATGCATTGTCCCGAAGGTATGCTTTACTTTCCACTTTAGATACAAAATTGCTTGGTTTTGAATACATTAAGGATTTGTATGCACAAGATTCTGATTTTGGTGAAGTGTTCAATGCATGTGAAAAAGTGGCGTTTGGTAAGTTTTATAGGCATGATGGATTTTTGTTTCGGGAAAATAAACTGTGTGTGCCTATGTGTTCTTTGCGTGAATTGTTTGTGAGAGAAGCTCATGGTGGTGGTTTGATGGGTCATTTTGGTGTAGCTAAGACATTAGGAATTTTGCATGATCATTTTTTTTGGCCTCATATGAAACGTGATGTGGAAAGAATCTGTGAGAAGTGTATCACGTGTAAACAGGCCAAGTCTAAGTTGAAACCCCATGGTTTGTACACCCCTTTGCCAATACCTAGTGAACCTTGGATTGATATTTCTATGGATTTTGTTTTGGGATTACCTAGGACTAAGGAAGGGAGAGGTTCAGTTTTTGTGGTGGTAGGTAGATTTTCCAAGATGGCACACTTCATTGCATGTCATAAAACTGATGATGTATCACATATAGCTGATTTGTTCTTCAAAGAAATTGTTAGGTTACATGGCATGCCTAGGACCATTGTTTCTGATAGGGATGCAAAGTTTTTAGTTACTTTTGGAAGACTTTGTGGGGAAAGTTGGGAACCAAGTTATTGTTTTCTACTACTTGTCATCCACAAACGGATGGTCAAACTGAAGTAGTGAATAGAACTTTGTCTTCTTTGTTGGCTATCATTAAAAAGAACTTGAAAACATGGGAAGATTGTTTGCCACATGTTGAATTTGCTTATAATCGAAGTATTCATTCTGCAACTAATTTTTCACCATTTGAAATGGTTTATGGTTTTAACCCATTGTCACCTTTGGATTTAACTTCTTTACCTTTGAGTGAACGTGTAAACTTAGATGGCAAAAAGAAGGCAGAATTTGTAAAGAATTCATGAAAAGGCACGGCTGAACATTGAAAGGAGGACTGAACAATATGTCCAACAAAGCCAACAAGGGTCGTAGACAGGTCATCTTTGAACCAGGTGATTGGGTTTGGGTGCATATGAGAAAGGAAAGGTTTCCAGCCCGTAGGCGGTCCAAGCTACATCCTCGAGGGGATGGTCCATTTCAAGTCCTTGAGAGAATCAATGATAATGCATACAAGCTGGATCTTCCTGGTGAGTATAACATTAGTGCTACATTTAATGTTTCTGATCTTTCTCTTTTTGATGATGTAGGTGACGATTCGAGGTCGAATCCTTTTGAAGAGAGGGGGAATGATGAGAATCAACAAGCACTATTAAAGGATCCATTGCATGTTCCAGTTGGGCCAATTACTAGAGCAAGATCCAAGAAGATCAAAGAAGCACTTAATGGGCTGATTCAAGATATTTGGGCTGATTCTACAACGGGGCATTCCAAGCTTGGCCCAAAAGAGGATGAAGGCGTCATAAATTTAATCCAAGCTACTGATGGGGCTGAGCATGCTTAATTGGGCCTAATTCCCTCAGAAATGGCATTGATTAATGGCTGAATATTTGCAAGGATTTAGAAAGGGAAAGGGGCTGATTACTTTCCAAAATCAGGCCAATAAATTGGCTGGTTTACTTTCCTTTTCCAAGCCAATTAATTTGGCTGATTGACTTTTCCATTTCAGACTTTCCATAATTTTAGGCACCTGCCATTCTGCTTCCAATTCAGTCTTTCCATAATTTTAGGCACCTGCCATTTAGATCTATTTCAGTCTATTATTTTGGCTGCTAATGTCAGACACAATTAGTGCCATAATTTTAGGCCCTTAATTTTAGTCTTTTAGAACCAAATTCGTTTCCTTTTATTGTATGGGCATCTAGGGTTGAAAACAGGTTATAAATAGCCTGCACTCATTGTAATAGAGCATTATTGAATCTGAATACAAAGAAAAACGTGAGGTTTGTTTCTTCTATTAGTTCTTCAGTGAACTTGTGAACTTATCAAGGATTCTTCCTTGTGGCGTTCAAATTTTATACCTTCGGTTCATGATTCTTTCATAATCATTGGGTCGGGGTCTGTTATCTTTATACTTTCAATTCGCGTTTCATTTATAAACGTTGGGTTGGGGTGTTCTATCAAAACTCTGATTTTAGCTTTCTTGGGCAAGTAATCCAATATTGTTTGCTGGGTCTCAAAGCGCGTCTATTGAGGATCGCATCAGATTGTCTCCCCTACTCAATTTATTGCCTATATTTCAATTTTGCATGAGTTTTTTCATCAAACGCTTCTAAATGTATGACCTTTTTCTACTGATTTTGGCGATTTTTTTTTATAGTTCCTATTTGTTCAGTGGACATTAAAGAATTTCCTTCCTAATTCAAGTTGTCATTAAGTTTTCAGCTTTAGTTTGAGGTGGATGTCACATAACTAAGGTTAAGGGTCCAGCACATTGGATTAGCAAAGGGTTGATCTACATCTACTATATAAATTCCATATTATAGTCACACATATTATGAGCGAAGATGTAGTTATCTAAGGTTCTCTATTGTGAATGTAGATCATGTGACCAAAACACCTTAATTCTTTGTGCACTTTCACCTTCTCTCTTTCCTCTAGCTCTCAATCCCAACAACGGTTAAATAATTAAATTCACCTTTAGTCTTTAGAAAGAAATTATGGAAGCTTTCTATGTTGTCTTTGAGTTCAAATTGTGCCTTCAGGCTTCCTAATTACATGTGTTCAAACTTAAATAGGAATTTGGATTCACAAGTGAATTCACTTCCGATGTTATGATGTTCACGATATCAACCAAGATAAATACTTTACCAAAGTGAATATGTGACTTTGAAAGATTAAAGACTGATGATTTTACAGATTGGCTGGGTTGGGATCCCAACTGCACTAGCTTGGCTTCCAACGGATATGCTTATCAAGGTACTGCTAACAGCTTGTTTTATTGGATGCTCCATACTGCTGCTTTAAGAGTGCCTACAAGCTAGGCCTAGCATGGTGTTTGATTATTCAAGCTCAGCAAGCCTAATTCAACCTTGCTATCAGAAAGTATATCTCAAGAGTCTCTGAAAGAGTAAAGAAGAAAGTAAACAATAACAGTGAACAGCTCTGAGAAAAGAAGAGTTCAAGAAATGAGTGAAAAATATATTATGCTTAACATTAATGAGGAAGATTAATCCTCTATTTATACATAAAGAGTGATCACAAGGAAGCACTTAGTTACTGTAACAGAATGAAACTATTAACAGAAAATGTAACTAATTCTTTAACAGATACAGGTAACTTAATACAACTGTTTACAACTGTCTAATGCTCTATCATCCCCCCTCAAACTGATGGTCAGTGGAACAGACCAGGAGTTTGGAGCATAAGAGAAGAAACCGAGTAGAGGGGATATCTGCCAGCTGATCATGAGTAGAAATGAACTGAAGTGAGAGATCTCCACGGACTACCCGTTCACGAACAAAGTGGTAATCAACTTCAATATGTTTTGTGCGACCATGAAATACAGGATTAGAAGCCAATGCAAGGGCACTGGTGTTATCACACCAAATCAGGGGAGCAGAGGGTAAATAGAGTTTGAGATCACAGAGAACTTGACGAAGCCAGGCAAGCTCAGCAACACCAGTGGCTAGAGAGCGATACTCAGCCTCTGTAGAAGACCTGGAAACAGTATGTTGTTTCTTGGACAGCCAGGTAATGGGATTATTGCCAAGAAACACAACAACTCCAGAAGTAGAACGTCTATCAGAAGCATCACCAGCCTAATCAGCATCTGTAAAGGCAGTAAGAGCAAGAGGACCAGGCTGGAAAAGAATTCCCTTATTGAGTGTACCCTTGAGAAATCGAAGGATCCGTTTGGCTGCAGCAAAATGGATAGTGGATGGTTGATGCATAAACTGACACACATGGTTGACAGCAAAGGCAATGTCAGGGCGAGTAAAAGTAGCATATTGGAGAGCACCAACTAGGCTGCGATAAGGGGTGGGATCTGAGAGAAGATCAGTAGTGGTAGTGGAGAGTGAGGGAGTAGTGGCAATAGGAGTAGTAGCAGCTTTACACTCAGTCATGTGAAACTTAGTGAGAAGATCCGTGATGTATTTGTGTTGATGAACAAATAAGCCAACCTTTTTGTAATCAATTTGAAGACCCAAAAAATATCTCAAAGGACCTAAATCTTTAAGCTCAAAAGCATTAGATAATTGAGTAATGATATCTGAGATGGCAGTGGGGTTATTGCCTGTGATGATAATGTCATCGACATATAGTAACAGGTACACAGTAGTAGACCCATGATGTAAGATAAACAGAGAGGCATCAGCAACGGAGGCAGAGAACCCCAATGTTAACAAATGCGAAGTAAACCGTTCAAACCAGGCACGAGGGGCCTGTTTGAGCCCATACAGAGATTTGTGTAATTGACAAACAAGTGAAGGTTTGGCTGAATCAAGGAAGCCAATAGGTTGAGTCATATACACATTTTCTTTAAGCAAACCGTGAAGGAAAGCATTACTTACATCAAGTTGTAGGAGAGACCACTGATTCTGAGCAGCCAATGACAAGATGATACGGACTGTGGGTGGTTTTACCACGGGACTGAAAGTTTTGTCGAAATCAACACCAGCCTGTTGATGAAATCCCTTCGGGACGAGTCGAGCCTTATACCAGGATACTGAGCCATCCGTGTTGCGTTTTATCTTGTAAACCCAATGACACCCAATAATGTTGTGATCAGGACATGAAGGAACAAGAGACCATGTCTTTTGCCGATGAAGAGCATCAAACTCCGAAGCCATGGCTGCATGCCATTCAGGGATTTTGGAGGCAATAGTATAGTTAGGTGGTTCGGTTTGGAGGTAGTTAATGGTGGTTGAAGAGGCAAAGAATTTCTTCTTGATAATTCCGGATTTGTGCATAGGATGAGAAGATGAGATGGGAAGGGGATGTATAGGGGCGGTGGGGTTAGGTAAAAGAGAAGATAATGGAGAGGAGCTAGCTGGAGGTATAGTGGCGGTGGGATTGGGTAAAACCGAAGGTGATGGAGAGGAGCTGGCTGTGTGATGTACAGGGACGGTTGGAGTTGGTAAAGTAGCAAAGGAAGGAGAAGATAAGATATTATGTGGCTGAGGTTAAGGAGCTGGGCAATCGGGTTGGGTTATGGGAAGGGGATCAGTTACGGGCCCATGAGGAATATGTGGGTTATGTGACAAAGGGATAGGGCCCAAGAGAGAAGGAAGAGTATCTGGGGAATGTGATGCCGTGGGTTGTGTGGGGCTTGGGAATGGGTTTGGGTTTGATTGTGGAGCTGGGCCCAATACCGAGGGAGTTTGACATGGATGAAAAAAGAGCAAATTGCTAAGCCAAGAACTGGGACTACAATGAGAAGGTTGATGACAAGATGAAGTGGATGAGGAAAAAGGGTAATGAGACTCATTAAAAATAACATTGCGAGAGACATAGATTTGAGAAGTGATGGGATCTAAACAAAGATAGCCTTTAGAGCTAGAAGCATAACCAAGAAAGACACATTCTTTAGAACGAAGATTCAATTTATTTTTGGAATAAGGACGTAAGAGAGGAAAGCAAGCACAACCAAAACTCTTAAAGAATGAAAAATTTGGAGACTGACCAAAAAGAGTTTGCCAAGGAGAAATTGAACCACGACTTAAAGAGGGAAGACGATTGATAAGAAAAATGGCGGTGGAAAAGGCATAAGTCCAATATTTAAAAGGGATAGAAGAGTGAGAAATTAAAGTGAAAGCCATATCAACAATATGACGATGTTTGCGCTCGGCAACACCGTTTTTTTGAGATGTGTGAGGGCAAGTAAATTGGTGAAAAATACCGGATTTGGAACAAAAAGCACGAAACTCATTATTGGTGTACTCACCGCCACAATCGGTTCGCAAAGTTTTAATGGATGTGCCAAGATGATTTTCCATAGTATTTTTGAAATGTTGAAACGATGCAAGAACTTGAGATTTGTGTTTCAACGGAAAAAACCATGTGAACCTAGTAAAATCATCAACAAATATTACGTAATAACGATGACTATTGATTGAATTAATTGGAGCGGGACCCCATACATCATTGTGTACAAGTTGTAATGGAAATTGAGTACAAGAAGTGGAAGTAGAGAAAGGAAATTGTGTCATTTTTCCCATTACACAATGTTTACAGAATGTATGAGAAACTGAAAATTTATCACTAATATGATGACGTAATATTTGCTGTAAAACACGAGTTTGAGGGTGACCCAAATACATGTGCCAAAGATTAGTTTGAGAGACATTATGACAAGCAGCTGGTGGGCATACTTTGGACGAGACATTATAAGAAGCAGCTGGTGGGCATGCTTTGGACAAGACATTATAACAAGCAGCTGGTGGGCATGCTTTGGACGAGACATGAGAAGCAGAAAGCTGGAAACCAGAGCTGGACGGACTGGAGGTAGAGGAAAGGCGTGAGTGCCAAGAAGGAAGGGAGAGACCATGGATGGGGTAAAGGCCATCTTTACTGATACCCTTGTAAAGAGGCTTCCCCGTAAGAAGGTCTTGAATCTAAAAACGTTGGGCATCAAAGGAAAAGGAGCAGAAATTATCACGGCAAAAACGTTGGACAGAAAAAAGATTGGATTTCATGGAGGGAACACGTAAAACTTTGTGAAGATTAAAAAGGTAAGCAGAAGTTTTGAGTTGAGAATTACCAATGTGGGAAATAGGAAGCTGATGACCATTTCCAACTAAAACAAGTTGTGGATCTGTGTAAGCTTGGTTGTAGGGAGGTTGTGAAGGTCAGGGGTGAAGTGATTGGTAGCTCCGGTGTCGGAGATCCAGGTGGTTTGGTGAGGTTCAGGTGGAGTTGTGGTGGCCATGGCAGCAAGCTTTGCTGGAGGATGCCGCCCCTGAAACGCGTAATTCATGCGTTGATAGCAGTCAATTGCAGTGTGCCCAAGCTTGTAGCAAATCTGGCAGGTAAGACAAGATCCCTGGTTTGTATTCCAAGATTGGGAACTTGGTGAATTGGGACTGAAATTACTGCTGGAATTACCCCGACCATTGTAATGTTGGGATCGTCCGTGACCTCCGTTACCTCTGCCACGATGACTGAAGTTTTGATTGCGGCCTCGACCACCATGGTGTCCATTGAATTGAGCATTGGAGGGACTGTTAAAATTCTTGCTGGCTGCCATAGCCATATGAGCTATTTCTTTGGAATTGTCCATGGCACTCTTGAGGAGATCTTCTTCGGTCTTCATTAAGGTGTATAGTTCTTCGAATTTTACTGCCTCATTCTTGGTCAACATAGCAGAAGTAAAAGAATGGAACTCTGTTGGCAAACCTTGAAGAACAATATGGAGAATTTCTTCATCGTCAATGAAGACACCTACACTAACCAATTTGTCTCTTGCTTCTTTGATCTTTTGCAGGTATTGAGTTACTAAATCGGAATGCTTCTTGATGCTATGGAGTTCACGCTTAAGATTTACAATGCTTGAGCGAGAAATTGAAGTGTACATGTTAAGGATCACTTTCCAAATTCCAGATGCTGTAGTCTGACCCATTACCAAAGAGATGGCTGATGGTGAGAGCGTGGAGCTGAGCAAGGAGAACAACGTCTTGTCCCTTGATTTCCATTGCACATAACTAGGATTAACTTCTTGTGTTTCTGCTCCATTCTGACCAAGAAGAAACTTGGAAGGGCATGGAATAGGGTCTTCAAGATGATCAAGAAGTGAGTAAGCATCAAGAATTCCCGTAATTTGGAATTTCCACATCAGGTAATTCGTGTGATCAAGTTTCACTGTAACATAGTTTGAAAAGTTTGACAGAAGAAAGAAGGGTGTTTGTGTTTGGGGATTAGGAATAGCAGTAGTCATGGTGAGCAAGGATCTACTGCTCTGATACCATGAAAGAGTAAAGAAGAAAGTAAACAATAACAGTGAACAGAGAGAATGAGAAAAGAAGAGTTCAAGAAATGAGTGAAAAATATATTCTGCTTAACATTAATGAGGAAGATTAATCCTCTATTTATACATAAAGAGTGATCACAAGGAAGCACTTAGTTACTGTAACAGAATGAAACTATTAACGGAAAATGTAACTAATTCTTTAATAGATACAGGTAACTTAATACAACTGTTTACTACTGTCTAATGCTCTATCAGTCTCTTGGTTTCTGATCACCATCAGCAACTTCTGTATCTTCGGTTAAAAACAATGCAATTGATGTCAGACAAGAACAAGATGATCATCAAGATAATTTTGCTGAGATATATGACTGGTTTAGTTTTACAAGATCTAAAAAAAGTACACAAAAATGGGTAAACAGTATAGGCAGTAAAAAATGACTCATACTCCTTTCAAGAGTGAATTTTAACAAGATCCCCAAATTTTTCTTAAACTAAATTACAACAATTTAATTATTAGCCTATCATATCGGACCAACCCCTCAACCAAAAAAAAAAGCAAAATAGACATGTATAGGTCCAAAAACTTATTCAAAGAAGTTTATTATCTATACAATATATAATAGCCATGGTCTAGCAATCAATTCAGCCCTCAATCTATGCAGTCACGTCATCACCATCCCTGTCCAAATTAAGCATGTTAGATTACTTTTTTCCTTCTTTTTTTTTTTTTTTCCCTCCTCACTCAATTATTGTCCTACCATTTCAAAACTTTTCGCCCCTATTTATTTGCAGTCCTATGATCCATAATTATCAACTCATTAATGCACAACTTATAAATGGGATTTAGAATTTCAAACAACATCCAATCACTGACTAAATTATGACTCTCTTTGTCCACTCTCTCCAAGTGAAAGGCCACCCAACTAAATGGCAATAAATGCTAATATGTTGATTGGTGTTAGGTGATTTGCAAATTTAGTAACAAGGCATGTTTATGTGATTTGCATTGATATAGCCAAATCAACAATACTTCTTATTTGAGTTTGAGCTGTGAAGAAAAATATGTTGATGGTGTTAGGTCCATGAATTTAGAATTGTCAATCTAGTGTCAAAAGTGTAACTATAATTCAGTCATGTAAGTCTTAGAATGTTTAAAATCATGTACTTAAAGATCAAAATGAAGACTCAAGAGAAGTGCAAGGTTCAGTCAGCTCAACTGCAACCTTGATAGGTCCTGATCCAACGAGGTTTTCAAAAGCTCAGTTGTAGTCCACCGATTAAGCCTCGGGATCCAAAGATCCCATTTAACGCCCACGAACGAATAAAAGACTTAGGATTCGTTCCCTAGTGATCATGCACGCATAAAGTGATCTAAGGATGATCACATAGAGAGACAACACTCACTTTTAAGGTTTTGGCTATGTTCTATATGCCTAGGATTTTGTAATCAAGCCAATTACCTTCATCACCACTACATGAGAGTTTGGTGATCTATCGAAGGCGCTGCAAAGGAATCAACAACATCAAGGTTGTTGATCAAAACTTCAAGGCAATCCTTGGAGTTGCGAACGGATTGGTTCGTGTGGAAGAACAAATCGCTTGAAGAGTATAACCGGGTTGAAGCTACATGGAGTTATGTAAGTAAGTTACCACTGGAGGTAGCAACTATAGAAATTAGGATCCCGGAGGGTTTTTTCCATTTGGGTTTTTCCTTTGTAACCAAATAGTTGTCTTTTACTCTTTAGCATTCTGATTAATTGTTATTTTGGTTATATGCTAAATTGATCCAAACTGAATCTGATTCCATAATTCATTAATTAATTTATTTGATAATATAGGTTAAAAGTAAATAAGCCAAGGTCTAAATTTCCAACAATGGGGAATCGGAAGTGAGTGAAAAATACATCTTATTTGGTTGAAAATATTACAATTGCATATGAAATTAGATAGTTATTTTCCAAGCATACAATGAATAGATTTAAACACAAATACAAGTTTGAAGGAAATTATTTCAAGTTAATCATACACATATAAATATAGATATTTGATGACATAAGAACCACGAAGAATACTCCTTAATAAACCATAAGCATGTTTATCTGGCATGACAGAAGATTCTTTCCATCCATTGTAAAACTTTATGAGCCTGCAATTAGTCATGAATAGAAAATAACATAAAGAGGAAATGGTCAAAGTAAGTAAAGAACATAATACCAAACATTAAGATGGTAAAAGTTTGATTTTTGACCTTCCATATAGCCAAGCATGTTGCGCTAAATCCTAGCGCCAATGAGAATGTCCCTGACCAAATATAGCTCAGAGATGGTCTTACTAATGTCCCATCGTTCTTGGGGCAACTCCACAGAGCATGCCACTCCGACATTGATCATAGATATTGATCGGAATATTTTACAACTTTTCCTTAAGTAAGAGATGACGACCTTTCAGCCCTTAAGAGTGACGACCTTCCAATTACTAAGCCGAATGACGACCATCTCTCATGCATGCTTAACTATTCCAGTCAACAGTTTCTGAAAGGGATATTTGTCAATTTCTCCCAAGTAAGGGATGACGACCTTCTACTACGAGAAGAAGACCATCCGCTCCCTCAGAAGATCAACTCCCTTCTACTGCTCACAATAGCTTAGTCACCAGACTAAGATCCATCCTTATCTTCTACGGGAACCAAGTGAGACACCTCACCAGATAAACACCTTATCGTGCACAGGTGTCCTCCGCGAATCCTGGGGATGAAGCCCTCGCAGCGTCGCCCAGCACCATGCACGAGCTGGCCACTACCTGCCAGATGAAGGGCCACAAACCCTCCACGTGTCCCAAGATCCAACGGCCTCCGGAAGGCCACGTGGATGACCGAAAGGCATAAAATGCCACTCTCCTTCCGTACTCAGGTATGAACAATACACTAAAACACCAGATTACTCTCTCTGCATATTTTTCTGGTGAACTCCGACTAACAAAAGCATCGGAGCCTCCTAGGCCGGCCCCAAACCGGTGCCCACTCCGATCACTCTCTTGTCCCTTGTAGGTCTTCCGCTCCTCGGCTCGCTTGATGGCAGTCAACTGATTTTCCAGCAACTTCAGTTCTTGGCTAGCTGTGCAACTGTTGATATGAAGATGCAAAACTCCGGTCATTTCCATGGAGATGCAAATTTCAGACATCAACAGTTGGCGCCGTCTGTGGGAAGTACGACTTCTCCTCTTACAAATTGCATAGCTTGCCAAAACTTCTTTCTTAGCCTTCAAAGACGAGAAACGAACACCACTACGGTGTAGAACGTCGCCCGATCTATCGGTCCCCGACGAAATCTTCATCATCAGAGCTTTCACGCTCTTCCACGCACCGTCGGAAAGAAGACCTTCCTTTCCACGCGCCGGCGGAGTAACGACCTTCCTCTTCACGCGCTTCCATGCGCCGGCGGAGTGACGACCTTCCTATCCATGTGCAACCTCTTCCGAGACGGGAAACAAACACCACTACGGTGTAGAACGTCGCCCGATCTATCGATCCCCGGCGAAATTTTCATCATCAGAGCTGTGACGCTCTTCCACGCGCCGTCGGAAAGAAGACCTTTCTTTCCACGCGCCGGCGGAGTGACGCCCTTCCTCTTCACGCCCTTCCACGCGCCGGCGGAGTGACGACCTTCCTTTTCACGTGTCTTCATGTGCTCGCCACGTGCCTGTATGTGCCGACACGTGTCAAGCTCACGCCAACATGCTGCAAGCACATGCCATGTGCCACGTATCACGCCCCCATGATGCCACATCAGCATCCTTATTAGCCCTGATTGCAACGTCATCCGTGTGAGCATGAACTGTAAAAAAAAAATTATGACGACCTTCCAGCCCCGCCTAGAAGGAAAAGGAAGATAGATACACGGCCCTTGCAGGGACAGTCTTCCAACTTCTACAGAAAAGTGAGTCAAAGACATGATCCTTCCAATGACGGTCTTCCAAGTTCCTTAGTGAAGTGAAGACCTTCAACAATTTTCAGGGCTTTTAGCCCCGCCTCGAAGCTATGTCTCTTTCACCCTACTCCTCTTTTACGTATTCTCTCTTCATTAGAAAGATGATAAACAATAAATTAATTGAGGCTGTTTTTAATATGTTTGTTATACACTAACAAATAATCTAAAAGGGAAATACTCGGCCTCAAATAAAATATAGAAATCACATGAATATTTCTATATATATGCATATATGTGTTGCTTTAACCTTTGAGGATGAGAAATCCTAAAGTGTTTATGTCTATATTCGGGAGGTTTATAAGACCAGCTTAATGTCCTTGAGCTAAAGTTGGCAATATTGTTTTACAACACAATTTAAAGTTACATTTTCCATGTGAGAGTTATAACTCTTTGCATACATACAAATAATTGAAATAAGCTTTCACACAAGACTAATTATCTCAAATGAAATTACATGTAATGTAATTGTTCAATTCGGATAGTTAATTGATGATGCAAAGTCACATTGTTCATTAATTGAGGTATTATCATCTATATGCTTACTTAGACGATCTATTTATCGTTTTTCCTCCACAATTATTGCAAACCGGATTATTGCATAGATGGACGACCGTCCATCCATTATATGCAACTTTGTGTTTGACTTGATTAAAGTATGACGTCATCTTTTCTCATGCCATATTGGGCGTTATGACCCCAAAAAATATATATTTTACTTGTTTATTAAGATCATTGGTAATCTCGCAACAAATATGAGCCCTATAGAGAAGGGCCACAAGAGAGATCGGTTCAACCACACCATGATTAAAGTTTAAGGATCTACTTCTACTATGGCTCCTATAAGCATCAAGGGGCTGAAGTCTAAGGACCCACTCCTACAAGCATGTGACTTCTATAAGCCTCTCGAAGCAGAACCCCTGGCAACAATTTCAGAAAGGAATGTCAAAAATTTCGTCTGGAAGAGGGTCATTTGTTGATTTGGGATTCAAAGGGTCCTAATTTCAGACAATGGGAAGCAATTTGACAACGGACCCTTTAAAGAGTTATGTAGTCAATTGAACATAAAGAACCACTATTCGTCCCCCAGACATCCACAGCCCAATGGCCAAGTTGAAATTACAAACCAGACCTTACTTAAACAAATTAAGACCCGGCTTGAAGGGGCAAAGAGTAGGTGGGTGGAAGAGCTTCCAAGTGTATTGTGGGCATACAGAACCACTGTCAGAACTCCAACAAAAGAAACTCCCTTCAAGCTAACCTCTGGTACAGAGGCCATTATCCTCGTTGAAATCGGGCTAACCACCCTAAGGATGACCTTCCACAAAGAAGAAGAAAATGAAGGGCAGCTTCGTTTGAACCTTGATCTCCTGGATGAAACAAGGGAAAAAGCAGCACGAAGAATTGCACTTTACCAAGGAAAGATGGCCAGATATTATAACACCAAGGTAAAGCTCCGACGCTTTGAAGTGGGTGACTAGGTCCTAAGGAAGGTCACCCAAGCAACTAAGGACCCGTCACAGGGAAAACTAGGCCCCAATTGGGAAGGTCCTTACAAGATCATCCAGTATTACCTGAAGGGGTACCTATTATTTAGAAGACCATCATGGAAAGAAGCTGCCTCACCCATGGAACGCTGAGCACCTCAAGAAATACTACCCTTGAGGTACACCCATCAGTTGCCTTTTTATGATAAAGAAGTTTGTATATTCAAACAATATCTTTTATCCATGAATGGAAGACCGTCTTCACTAACATAATTGTCTAAATATGCTTGCTGTTGCCCAAATATTATCAATCATTATCTTGACAGGCGTCTCTAAAAAATTAGACACCCATGAGGTGCATTCATGGTGGAAGACCTTCAAGAAAGATCTTCTGCTTATTATCAAGTTAGACACCCACGAGGTGGTGCACAAGTTAGACACCCACGAGGTGCACATGTTAGACACCCACGAGGTGCACCAGTCAGACACCCATGAGGTGCAAATGTTAGACACCCACGAGGTGCACCTACAGAAGAAGACCTTCAAGAAAGATCTTCTGCTTATTATCAAGTTAGACACCCAAGCGGTGCATTCACGGAAGAAGACCTTCAAGCAAGATCTTCTGCTTATTATCAAGTTAGACACCCAAGCGGTGCACTCACAGAAGAAGACCTTCAAGAAAGATCTTCTGCTTATTATCAAGTTAGACACCCAAGCGGTGCATTCACGGAAGAAGACCTTCAAGCAAGATCTTCTGCTTATTATCATGTTAGACACCCACGAGGTGCACCTACAGAAGAAGACCTTCAAGAAAGATCTTCTGCTTATTATCAAGTTAGACACCCAAGCGGTGCATTCACGGAAGAAGACCTTCAAGCAAGATCTTCTGTTTATTATCAAGTTAGACACCCAAGCGGTGCACTCACAGAAGAAGACCTTCAAGAAAGATCTTCTGCTTATTATCAAGTTAGACACCCAAGCGGTGCATTCACGGAAGAAGACCTTCAAGCAAGATCTTCTATCTTCTGCTTATTATTAAGTTAGACACCCAAGCGGTGCACTCACGGAAGAAGACCTTCAAGAAAGATCTTCTGCTTACTATCAAGTTAGACACCCAAACGGTGCACTCATAAAAGAAGACCGTCAAGAACGTTTCTCCTCTATGTGTTATCAAGTTAGACACCCAAGGGGTGCACTTATAGAAGAAGACCGTCAAGAACGTTCCTCCTCTATTTGTTATCAAGTTGACACCCATGGGGTGCATCTAAAGAAGAAGATCGTCAAGAACGCTCCTCTTCTACATATTATCGTGTTAGGCACCCACAGGGTGCATCTAAAGAAGAAGATCGTCAAGAACGCTCATCTTCTACATATTATCGTGTTAGACACGCACGGGGTGCATCTAAAGAAGAAGGTCATCAAGAACGCTCATCTTCTAAATATCGTCAAGTTAGCCACCCACGGGATGCACCTATAGAAGAAGATCGTCAAGAATGCTTATCTTCTAAATATTGTCAAGTTAGCCACCCACGGGGTGCACCTATAGAAGAAGATCGTCAAGAATGCTCCTCTTCTAAATATTATCAAGTTAGACACCCACAGGGTGCACCTACAGAAGAAGATCGTCAAGAACGAATCTCCTCTTCTGAATATTATCGAGTTGAACACCCTTGCAGTGCACCTTACAGAAGAAGGTCATCTAGAATGCTCCTCTCCTGAATACTATTAAGTCAGTCACCCGTGTGATACATCTAGCAGAAGAAGGTCATCAAGAATGAATCCCCTCTTCTGAAATTATTAAGATAGACACCCACGTGATGCATCTTCTAGAAATTATCAAGTCAGACACCCACATGGTGCATCTTAAAGAAGAAGGTCGTCACAGATAAAGTCACTCTTCTGAAAATTATCAAGTTAGACATTCACATGGTGCGTCTTCCAGAAAAAGGTCGTCAAAGACAATGCCACTCTTCTGGAAATAGTCGAGACTCCTACAAAAGACGTCTTCCTAAAGGTAAACAGAACTTGGACGAAAATATAGGTCACACCTCTTCCAAAAGAGGTAAACATGACCTGAGTTAGAAGGTCTTCGTCTACAAAAGAAAAACACTTGCCAAACCCGTGGGAAAACATGACAACGCTTGAAATAGGGATGTATCTACACAAACAAAAAATATCGAAAGTGTGTAACTCAAACACAAAAGTACGGAAAAAGAGAAATCAAGGAGCTTCCTTGTCAATTGGTGGAAGAATAACCTAGCCATCCATAAGGCTGACAGCCGGATCGCCACTCTGATCACCACTTGGAGAAGTAGATTGGACATCAAATGGAGTGACTGCGTGTTCCTTAGACTGAACCTCATCCTCTTCGTCCTCATTCTCACTATCCTCTTATATGGCAGTGGTGGCTTCATCATCAAATATCTTCACCATGGACCATTCTTGAGTACTTTCAAAAGCAAGAGTAGCTTTCTACCTGATATGTTCGAAACCCCCAACATAAAAGCGACGAGTATCGTCTTGAGAGGAAAGAAGGTCGTCTTTCTTTTGAAGATCGGCTTCCAAACCCTTCACCTGTTTCCTCAAAGTCTCTTTCAGCGTGAAAGTCTTCCATTGTCTTTTGAGCCAATGGCTGGAAGACCGTCAACAGTAGAGAAATATATAAGGAAAAACTTTCAGTTATCCCCGCAAAAGAAAAATGTTGGCTTCCAAGATTGATTGGATTATAGAAGATTTGGAATCCGTCTCAGTGAAATATGATGATCGGTAAAACCCTAGATCCCTGGTGAAGCGACCATGTTCGACAACTTACAGTAAAAGAGAAGCTCATCCACGGTATGTTCGCCTTCTCCTCCACTGACTACCCTTCAGAGTACCTGAAGACCAATCACAATACGCCAAGCATTTGGGAATTAGCTAGCTCGGACTTAGACCAAGACGATGAAGTAGCTTTTCTCGAAAGGCCCAAAAAGCACGTGAGATCTCCCTTTCATCCTTGACTTTTCATATTCCGAAGGTCGTCTACGCAGACAACCACGGAATAGGGGGGCAACTGATGGGAATATTTTACAACTTTTCCTTAAGTAAGAGATGACGACCTTCCAGCCCTTAAGAGTGACGACCTTCCAATTACTAAGCCGAATGACGACCATCCCTCATGCATGCTTAACTATTCCAGTCAACAGTTTCTGAAGGGGATATTTGTCAATTTCTCCCAAGTAAGGGATGACGACCTTCTACTACGAGAAGAAGACCATCCGCTCCCTCAGAAGATCAACTCCCTTCTACTGCTCACAATAGCTTAGTCACCAGACTAAGATCCATCCTTATCTTCTACGGGAACCAAGTGAGACACCTCACCAGATCAACACCTCATCGTGCACAGGTGTCCTCCGCGAATCCTGGGGATGAAGCCCTCGCAGCGTCGCCCAGCACCATGCACGAGCTGGCCACTACCTGCCAGATGAAGGGCCACAAACCCTCCATGTGTCCCAAGATCCAACGGCCTCCGGAAGGCCACGTGGATGACCGAAAGGCATAAAATGCCACTCTCCTTCCGTACTCAGGTATGAACAATACACTAAAACACCAGATTACTCTCTCTGCATATTTTTCTGGTGAACTCCGACTAACAAAAGCATCGGAGCCTCCTAGGCCGGCCCCAAACCGGTGCCCACTCCGATCACTCTCTTGTCCCTTGTAGGTCTTCCGCTCCTCGGCTCGCTTGATGGCAGTCAACTGATTTTCCAGCAACTTCAGTTCTTGGCTAGCTGTGCAACTGTTGATATGAAGATGCAAAACTCCGGTCATTTCTATGGAGATGCAAATTTCAGACATCAACAGATATCAAACACTCCTCTGTTCTGTTTGTAGGGCTACAATTGTGATTACCAATCACTTCATCAATATTGTTTAAAAGTTTTGGGTCGACAACCTCCATTACACGGTTAGGCAAGGCACTGCCAACATAGTTCACGGAAAAATCTGACAGTGGTAAACGTAATTCCTTAACCCTAAATTACTTGAAAGAAAATTTATTTGATTTCAGGGCGGTTGACTTGAGTTTCACGGGTAATCAATTTACCTGGACCAACAGAAGATCGGGTAGAAATTGCAGGTTAGACAGGGGTATTACTAATATAAGTTGGAGTTTACTTTCCTCTAAAACTGCAATATATCATTTTGAAACTGTTACGTCAAATCTCTGCCCTATTGTTTTGGACACAAACCCAAAATACTTTTGATAGATTATAAACGATTGAGTTAAAATATATTAGAAACATCTACTTTGTGCCTTTTCTTTTATTTATATTTATTTAATATTAAATAGGTGCTTGTTTTATTTTTATTTTATATTAATTTAGTTTTCAATTTTAGTATATTTCCTATAATTGAATGGTCAAAATTCTTTAGTTCATTATTGGGCCCTTTAATGATAAATTCTAGCTCCATCTATGCGCCAACATATCTAGAAATTTCATTCATGGTACTGCTGCTTCCCTATCTTGTCAATCGTGCTTATACGATTACTTTTACTATTGAAAATTTGGTAACCAGGGCATGGTTATGTGATTTGCATTGATATAGCCAAAACAACCATACTTCCATTATTTCAGTTCGAGCTTTGAGGAAAAATTTATTTATGGGAATTGGAAGCAAGTGAAAAATACATCTCATTGTTGGCTGAAAATATTACAACAGCATATGAAATCAGATAGTTAATTTTCCAAGCATAATATCAATAGAATTAAACACAGATACAAGTTTGAAGGAAATTATTTCGAGTTACACACATATTAAATACAGATGTAAGACGAGTAGACGACATATAAGAACCATGCAAAATACTCCTCAATAAACCATAAGCATGTTTATCTAGCACGTCGGAAAAGTATTTCCATCCATTGTAAAACTTTAAGAGCCTGCAATTAGATAATAGAAAACAACATAAAGAGGAAAATGTCAAAATAAGTAAAGAACATAATACTAACATTAAGAGGGTGAAAAGTTTGATTTTTTACCATCCATATAGCCTAGCATGTTGCGCTGAATCCTAGCGCCAAGTAGAATATCCCTGACCAGATGTAGCTCAGACATGGCCTTATTAATGTCCCATCGTTCTTGCGGCAACTCCACAGAGCATGCCACTCCGACCTTGATCATGGATATCAAACACTCCTTCGTTATGTTTGTAGGAGCTACTATTGTGATTGGCAATCACTTCATCAACATTGTTTAAAAGTTTTGGGTCAACAATCTCCATTACACGATCAGGCAAGGCCATGACAGCATAGTTGTGAAGGTTAAGGCCTCCCTCAAACACACTATCTGTGGGTCTCTTTCCTGTTATCATCTCCAACAATAAGATTCCATAACTGTATACATCCCCTTTGGTGGACACCTCACTTCCTAGACCGTACTCTGTCATTCATACAGTCACATTACAATTTGGGAGCTTAAAAAGTAATCAAGGTAAATTTTTGAAAGCATATGTTAAGAATCAAAAAGTTCAGTAAATTGTTGTTACCTGGAGGAGTGTACCCAATTGTTCCTCTTATTCCAATTGAGCTGCTTTGTTTCGGATTTGTAAGTTCTAAAAGAAATTTTGCGAGCCCAAAATCTCCAACATGAGCAGTCATATCACAGTCGAAAAGAATGTTGCTTGGCTTTAGATCACAGTGAACTATTGGCATTGTGCAATGGTGATGTAGGTAATCGAGTGCACAGGCAACATCAATGGCAATGTTTGTTCTTTGAAGCAAGGCTCAGATTTTGTATCTCTACGTGCCCATTATCTGTTTCCAGATCCATATGTAACCAATTTTCCAGACTTCCATTGGGCATGAACTCGTAAACTAGAGCCTTAAAATCATTGCCATGAAAATCCACACTTGAACAGGAGGTTATGATCTTCACAAGATTTCGATGACGAATATTTTTCAAGGCTTCACACTCAGAGATGAAGCTCTTAGAAGCGCCTCGACGTTGAAGATTAAGTACCTTGACTGCAACAATTGTTCCATCCTCACCAAGGATACCTTTATACACTGAGCCAAAACTACCCACACCAATCAAATTTGATGAAGAGAACCCATCAGTTGCTTTAAGGAGCATTTGGTAAGACACTTTCAAAAGCAATTGTCTAAAGGAAGATCCTGAAGAGTTATCTTTTCTTCTATTTTTCTGCCAACAAAATAAGAAATATGAGACCGTGGATACTGCCAGAAGCACACAGGCTATTGAGATTACCATTGTGAGTGTAAGAGACCACTTCCTTTTCTTGGATTCTTTTGTTAAGCACTTAGGCAACTTTAGTTCTGATATGCCCCCACAAAGCCTACTATTTCCGACAACTGATATTGCACTAGCATTTGCAAAAACTCCTTTTGTTGGAACCTCTCCCTGAAAATCATTGAAGGATAAATTCAGATTCTTCAAGGAGAGTTTCTCCAAGAAATTTGGAATTTGACCAGACAAGTTGTTCCGAGAAAGATCCATGACTTGAATACCTCTTGAAGAACTCAAGGATGACGGAATTGCTCCCTGAAAGAAATTGTCCTCCATGTAAAGGTAGACAAGGCTAGTGCAGGAGCTTAGGCTGTTTGGAATTTCACCAGACAACTTGTTCTCAGATAAGTCCAATTCTACTAAATGGACAAGATTGCTGACCTCTGATGGTAGCGATCCAACAAAAAAGTTTTTAGCTAAATTAAGTGAAATTGACAACTTTGAAATTGCAAAGAGTTGCTTTGGAATGGTTCCATTGAGATTGTTTTGAGATAGATTTAACAATAGCAAATTTTGGCAATTTCGTATACTTGATGGGATAGTTCCTTGCAATCTGTTATTTTCTAAGTGCAGTTCATTTATCAAGGATAGGTTTCCTAGGGTAATTGGTAACCTTCCTGAGAGTCTGTTGTCACTTAAATCTAATCGCTGTAATTTTTGAAGATTACCAATATTACTTGGGATTGCCCCTGTGAATCTGTTACCAAACATTCTTAATGTGGTCAAGTTGACCAGATTACCTATCCCTGAAGGAATTTCTCCAAAAATAAGATTTGCGTCTATCCCAAAAAAGGTAAGTTGGGTTGAAAGATTGCCTAAAACATTAGGCAACGTACCTTCCAATTGATTCAACTCGAGATTCAGCATCTGCAAACTGCTACAATTGGCTAGAGACTGAAAGAAATCCATTTCATCAGCATCTCCACTTCCTAAATTATTACCAGGCACATATAATACGATCAAATGCTGTAAGCCTCCAAAATTGACTGATATTTTTCCTGTAAAATTGTTCCTTCCAACTTCGAAGTGTTCTAGCTCTGAAGCATTAGCCAATGAGACTGGAAGAGATCCAGTGAATTGATTTATAGCTAATTGAAGCCACTGGACACGAGGAAGGGTGAGAAATAAGTCTGTAGGAAGACTTCCAGTAAGGTTATTACGGAACAATGAAAAATAAGTAATAGAAGAAAGATTGTATAAAGATGGAGGGATCAAACCAGAGAGTTTATTTCTACCCAGTCCAAGAAATGTTAAGCTTTTCAATTGACCCAAGGCATCGGGAATGTGTCCTCGCAAGAAATTATAAGATGCAGATAAAAATTGTAGAGAGCTAAGGTTCCCAATGAAAGGTGGGATTCCTCCCCTCAGATTGTTCTGGCGAACTCGGAGATACTCCAACTTTGACAAAGAAGCAAGCTCCATCGGGATTGACCCTGAAAGGTTATTTTTAGCTATGCTAAGGATCTTGAGGTTGGAGCAATGGGAAAGGTTTGCAGGAATTTCCCCTTGGAAGGAGTTATTTTCCAACTTCAATGTTAGCAACCTGGATAGACGACCAACTTCATCTGGGATTTTGCCTCCAACGGTGTTGTTCTCGAGCACGATTTCCCTAATGAAGCTGAGGTTGCCTATGTATGGAGACAAGGAACCCACTAAACCTCTGGACTGAAGATCTAATACAATGACTCTTCTATGCTTGCGGCCGCATGTAACACCTTCCCACTCGCAGAAATGAAAGGAATCATTCCACGAGCTGAAAACGTTTGTAGGGTCATCTGTTATCTTTGTCTTGAAGGCCAACAAAGCCTGATGATCCGTCTCATTCCCACCGAAATAAGTGGCAGCATGAGTTTTTACGGTGAACAAAAGAAGGATGGATTGGAAGTGAAGTGAGCACAATAGTCTCAGAATCATTCCTGCAAGTGATCCTCTCCGTGGGCTTTTCATTGCCAATGTGCAAAATTTACGTTATGCTATGACAAAATAAGGCGATTTAGTGGGTTTTGTGTTTTGCTAGATTGTCTTCACTAATCTGAGTTTTGTGGGTGAGAATCGTTGCCGGGGTTTGGTGGGTTTTGTGGTTTTTGTGGTTTTTTGCTTGATGCTTGATGCTTGAAGTTGGGTTGGTAATTTGTGTTTGTTGTGGGTTACTGGTGCTTGAAGTGGTTGATAATGGTGATTTGTGTTTGTTGTGGGTTACTGGTTTGGTGATTTGTGGTTGACGGTGAGCCATTTTAATGCCGGCTTTTGATGAAGACTTGATTTGTGCATTGACTCTGGTACTCTCTTTGTTGCCCCTCCTGTACGTTTGGCTTATACTCTTGACCAAGTCCAATGTCTTTTAAATATAGCCACTAACTCCTTATCTTCACAAGTACTTTGAGGAAATATTTGTAAGATATTAGAGCATTCTTATCAGACTCCCTATTTTTTTTGCCAATTTGGTTCTAAAAAACCCACTTTTGCTCAAATAGCTAAAGCACTACTACACCAGACTCCCTATTTTAACTTTACTATTCCATTTTTTAATATATCTTTATTATTTTTTTTTTCACAACTCCCGAAATACTACACTAAAAAAAAACACTACTACACTACAAAAAAAGTCTTTTTTATTCCCCCAATTGATGAACAGTAGCTCCTCAAGGTGGGGGAGCGACTGTTCATCAATTGCACATTTTCAATGGTTTGGGGAGGCTGATGGCTACTGCTTTTGCTGCCTCCTCCCTATTTTCTGTTGTTTTCGCCCAAATACTCACTCTGATAAGAATGCTCTTAATTCTTTTTATCACTTTATGATATTATTGAAGTTTACTAGAGAAATGAGAAGAGAGAAATATTGTGAAAGATGGAATGACGAAACTGGTGTGATGATTTACGGTTGCTGTGAGATGAAATGCTATGAAAAGGAAAGTGGGGTAATGAATAAAAAAATTATTTATTTATTTTGGAGAGAGAAAAAATGATAAAAAAAAAAAAAATAGTGAGTCTGATGTAGTGGATGTGAAAAATGTGTTTGTTAAAATAGAAAAAATAGGTGTTTTAGAATCTATTTGACTAAAATTTTGAAAAGATTAATTAGAATGCTTTTATTGCGTGAAAATATTGCTGGTTTGATGATGACAATTGACATATAATAATATGCGTCTATTCTTTTTTTTTTTTTGAGAAAATAGGAACATAGCTATTATTCAAGAGCATAAAAATCATTTAGGAGTACATGCGTAATGTCTGGAGGAACTTCCTCTAGCCAAACTAGATAATTATTACAATCAAAGGCTCTGCGAGCTAAAGCATGAGCAACATTGTTGCCACTGCGTCGAGTGTGTGAGACTGAGTAACATCTGATCCCTTGGAGCATAGTCTTTATATCATCAAGAATGAGACCATAGGCATTGTGGATGGCCTCAGGTTTGTTCAGGTCACGGATGAGGTTCTCTGCATCCCCTTCAAACTCCACATCGGTGAGACCCACTTCGATGGCAAAGTGAACCGCTCTCTTAGCAGCGAGAGCTTCAATCATTTCTGCAGAATGGCATACGTGGACTTTCTGGCTTAGAGTGGCGATGACCAGACCTTGCTTATCACGGATGACCACCCCAATCCCGCCGGCATTTGATGCTTTGGAAAATGCCCCATCAAAATTCGCCTTGAAACTGTTGAAAGCAGGTGGCTTCCATTTTGCAGGGGCTGGTTTCTGTTTCGCTGGTTTCTCATCATGTACTGCGAGGTAGTCCTTGAGGAGGGTCTGAGCACGGGGCCAAATACTGCCATATTCTTCACTGGGCAAGTGGAGTCTTTTCTGATTATGTGTGTGCCATAGGAGCCAAGTAATTATGCCAAACTTCTCAAATAATAGATCAGAACCATTCTTCAAAATTTGCCGAGCCAGAGTGCTGAAAGAAGGGAAGGAGGTTTGACGAAACTCCGAAAATTCTGGGATTTGGTTCCAGGACTGGGACAAAATGGGGCAAGACCAGAGGGCATGTAAACCATCCTCTACTTGGTTACTGCAGGCTTCACAGAAAGGATGTGGGACCACTCTCCGACGGTAGAGACCAGACTTTGTTGGTAGGGATTCCTGGCAAGCACGCCATAGGAAAGTTTTAATTTTTGCAGGCACCTGTGCTGCCCAGATGGTTTTCCAAAGGGAGTCAGGTTCTTCATTTCTAGAGCAACCTGGAGTGGAGACCCTGTAATCTTTAAGCAATAGATGATACCCACTTCGTACTGAAAATTTTCCATCCCTTGTAGCATGCCAAACCAGTTTATCAGGGGGTGCTCTGGCACTAATGGGGATTTTTAGAATGGCCTCAGCATCATACGGTAAGAAAAGAGTATGAATCAAGGTTGTGTTCCAAACAGGCGGGCTACCATGTATGAGCTCTTTTACCTTTGCATCTGGTGGCAGTGCAGTAACTGGGGAAATAATTCGGCGATGCCCCTCATCCAAGAGCCAGTTGGTATTCTTGATACATATTTGTGTGCCATCACCTACTCTCCAGCTTGTCCCCTTTAATATAAGATCTTTTGCCTTCAGGATACTTCTCCATGCAAATGACCCCTTTGTCTTGGTGGATGCCTCTAGAATATTTCCAGTGGGGAAGAACTTTGCACTAAATACCTTGAAAAACAGAGAATCTTGACACTGCAACAATCTCCAGAATTGTTTAGCTAGGAGAGCTATATTAAATTTCTGGAGCTCCCTGAAGCCCAATCCTCCCATGCTCTTTGGTTGGCACAATTTCTCCCATCTCAACCAATGAATTTTATGCTCATCACCTTTCTGGCCCCACCAAAAACGTCGGATTAGACCTTCAATCTCTTTGCACAAAGTCACAGGCAACTTAAAGCAATTCATGGTGTAGGTTGGTATAGCTTGCACGACCGCCTTAATTAGGATTTCTCTCCCTGCTTGAGACAACAGTTTTTCCTTCCACCCTTTGATTTTGCTCCAAACACGTTCTTTTATCTGCGAGAAACATGTAATTTTTTCCTTCCCAACCAGAGAAGGGAGGCCCAGATACTTCTCATATTGTTGTATACTTGGAACACCCAGAATGTCTTTCAGTTCTTCTTACATGGCTTGAGGAGTATTTCTGCTAAAGAATAGAGTAGTTTTTTCTCTATTGAGTTTTTGCCCGGATGCTTTCTCATAGAGCCACAGAATATGTTGGATTTTTTGACATTCCTCTCGAGTAGCCCTGCAAAACAATAAACTATCATCTGCAAAGAAAAGGTTGGTTATTTTTGGTCCCCGCCGGCAGAGGGAAACCCCATGGATGTCACCTTGATTTGCAGCTTTTTTGAGTAACCCATTTAAGCCTTCAGCACACAATAGAAACAAATACGGAGAGATTGGGTCCCCCTGGCGTAAACCTCGTGTTGGAGTGATGAGCCCCGTTGGTTCTCCATTGATCAACAAAGAGTATGAGACCGTACTAATGCAAGCCATAATCATTGAGGTCCATGTTTCATGGAAACCCATCCGAGTCATCACTTGTTTCAAAAAGCCCCACTCTACACGATCGTAAGCCTTGCTCATATCGAGTTTTAAGGCCATTGACCCCACTTTACCACTTCTTTGGTTATGCATATGGTGCAATGTCTCGAAGGCAATTAGGATATTGTCCGTTATCAATCTACCCGGAACAAAGGCACTTTGCGTGTCGGAGATCACCTTAGGCAACACCTTCTTTAAACGGTTAGCAAGCACCTTAGATATAAGCTTATAAATAACATTGCACAAGCTAATGGGCCTATACTCAGTAACTCTTTCAGGATTCTTTGTTTTTGGAATGAGAGTAACATAAGTGTGATTGAGAGATGGAGGAATAGTACCTGAGTTGAGGCATTGGAGGACTGCCGTGGACACATCTGAACCAACCACTTGCCAATAACTTTGGTAGAAGACAGGTGGCATTCCATCCGGCCCTGGTGCCTTCAAGGCAGCCATCTGTTTCATTGCTGTTTCTATCTCAGGCTCAGTGAACGGCATGGTCAATCTTGCATTCATCTCATCAGTAACGATCGGATCTATGCCGTCCAGAATGGTTTCAACATCTTCCAACGGAGCTGCAGTAAAGAGTTCCTGATAATAATTCAAAAATTGTGTGCGGATCAAGTCAGGTTCGGTGCTGAGCTCGCCTGTATCTAGCCTCACTGCTGATATCGTATTGCGTCTACGACGGTGGGATGCTCGGCTGTGGAAGTACCTTGTGTTCCGGTCACCATCCTTGAGCCATGCAGTACGGGATCTCTGATTCCACATTTTCTCTTCCTGAACCAGCAGAATTTGTACCTCCTTCCTAAGTGAGATGACTGTATCATGACCCTGCCCCACCATGCTCTCATCTTCGGCCTTTCTTAGTTGCTCCGTTTTCTCTTTAAGCTGCCTCGTAATATTACCAAAGTGATCTCTGCTCCACTTACGAAGCTTCTCACTGCACCTCCTAATCTTTGTTTGAACTTGGGTCATTGGTGGGCCGTGTGCTTTTGGCACCCATGCCATTGTGACTGTTTGCTCACAACCTGGATCAGTTCGCCACATCTCCTCGAATCTAAAAGGTCTTTGGTGTGGTCTGGGTATGATTGTTGGTTTTGGGTTCAACCATAACGGCTTGTGATCAGAGGCAGAACTCTCTAAATGGTAGACCACGGCTTGATTAAAGCGAAGCACCCAGTCATTAGTTGCCATGAAACGATCCAATCTCAACCAAGTGGTGTTGTTGCCGAGTCTATTATTGCACCATGTGAATGGAAGACCCCTGAACCCCAAGTCTACAAAACCACACTCGTCAATGACGTCTCGAAATCCTTGCATTTGGCGCTCATTTTGAGGACGACGCCCACTTTTTTCTGAGTTGCGCACAATCTCATTAAAATCCCCTGCACAACACCAGGGAATATTATTTTGGCCATTAATGGTGCGAAGGAGGTTCCATGAATTTTCTCTGAGATGAGATTCGGGTGCCGCCATAAAAACAGGTAAATCTCCATGGATTATCCGTATTGCCATCTATGATTGTGTCAATGTGAGAAAGAGAGTAAGAGCAAATTGAAACATTAATGGACTGCTTCCAGAACAAAACCAAACCACCACCTTTATTAATTCTTTTCACTACAAACTTATTTGTGAATTGAAATCTACAACGTAAAACTTCTAAACGGTCTTCATCCGCCCAAGTTTCGGAGAGAAACAAGACGGAGGGGTCCTTTTCTCGCACTAAATGCGCGAGTTCCTGAACTGTCCCTTGGTTCCCAAGCCCGCGACAGTTCCAGCTGATACAATTCATGGCTTCCGGCAGGGCTGGAGCCCAGCCTCTGCCGATATCTTTCCGGGAGTAGTAACAAGTACTTCACTGCCTTCATACTGATTTGGAACAACTTCCTGTTTCTTCAGTTGGGCTAGACTTTCATCTGCATGGGGTACACTCCTTTTAGGAGATTGGATGTGGTCTGGGCCCACCACATTGGATGTTTGTGCTCGGGCAAGCTTCTTCCACTTAGTTGGATTCTTCTTTTGGCCCACATGGTTAGGCGGCCCATTGGATATATCACACAAAGGTGCACGATGTAAAGGCCATTCATCAAAAGTCATGGGCGGCTCAATTCGGATGTTCTCAATTTCCAGATTGAGTGGGGATGATATAAGTGGCACCGTGATTTTCTCCTTCAGATTTTCCATAGCTGGCACAAAATTGATTCGCCCGATCAATCTCGCGGAGTTGATCATTAAAATCTTCATTAGTTGACCTTCGCAAACAGAAAGGATCTGTTGTACCCGGATTTGGTTCAACTTCCATATCAGTTTCAAGATTGATAGGCATAAATTCAGGGACCCCATCCGGAATCGGAGTAGGAGTGTGTCGCTCCGGCATGGCCGTCGTAGAGGCACGTTGAGGTTCAGAACGGGGCATCTTCTCACTGCCCTTAGTCTGCTTTCCAGGAACCGTTACTACTGTTCTGCGCGGGGGACGATCGGAAGTGGCCCTCAACCACGCCCCGAATTGTTGCTCCTCCGATAAGCCAGATTTTCGTTGTTGCAGACCAACATCACAGTCCTTCTCCCCATGATCGAGACAGCCACAACAGTAACAAAAATTTGGCAATCTCTCGTAACGGAAAGCCACCCAGCATCTCTGCCCCTCCTCTAGCTTGACTAAACGTCCACGGCATAAGGGACTTGTAATCTCCATTCGGACCCGGATTCTCATGCAATTCTCTCCTCCACGCTCATCATCACTTTTAGCCACCTTCTCCACATTCCCAATCGACTTACCGATAGTTTCCGCAGCCTCTGCCGTCATACGACGGATAGGTAAGTTATGGAGTTGCACCCAGAACGAAACATGCGAAAACTTTGAATCACTGAGGGCCTCATCATCATGCAGACGCTGGAACACCACAAGGGATTTGTCATAGGACCACGGTTCGTTAACAAGGACTCTCTCCAAATCCATTTCGTCTTCAAAAACAAAAGCAACCCGGTTTCTTCCAAGGTCCTGAACAGTAAAGCTCTGTTTGGTCTTCCACAAAGGTTTGAAAGTTCTAGCCACAGATTCGATGTTCAACACTCGTGTTGTCAAGAACTTCGCACCTAGAATATGTTCAGTTTGTTGAGGGGTACGAGCGAGATCCACATCAAGCCCTTCTTTCTCAGATAAAGAAAACTTTTGCCACATATCTTCAATGGATTCCATAGAATTCGAAACTTTGCTGAAAACTGCACACAAGAAAAAGAAAAAAACACAAACAACTGACAGTACTGATAGCACCCTAATACAATAAATAACCTCCGTCCTATCGTGGAAAACCACTGGAGGGGACAAAATACTCGCACTAGGGCAAGGACTATATTCCACTGACGGCTAGGGTTTGAAGTGGTCGCCCCCAAGCCGAGAGGGAGACTAGAAAATTAGGAACATTGGTTATTTCCACCCTTAAATCTAAATCCAATATATGCGTCTATTCTAGGGAGATGTGTGTGTGGATAAACCGCACTTAGGTCTAGTCACTATTCAAATAGTGGGATATTTTTGAAAATGGGGGTAAGATAAGCTTGGACTACATTTATGAAGACCACCGAAGTAGTTTAGACGTTGCGTTTCCTTGTGACCACATACCATTTCCAATTTCTGATGACAGCATTTAATATGCGTCTATTCTAGGGAGGTACAATTAGGCGTGGAGGTGAAAGAGTGCACCAAATCACAGCTGTTTTTTAAATTTTAGTTCAAGTGGGAGGTACAACTGCAGATACACGGCTGTTTTTTAAATTGTAGTTCAAGTGGGAGGTACAACTGCAGATACAACAAAGAACCTAGTGATTGTTGGCACGCAAATGGTACAAGATAGTCTTGGACTACATTTATGGGTTTTTGTTTTTGTTTTTGATAGAAACGCATTTATGGATTTTTTTTTTTTTTTTTATAAGACGCATATGGATATTAATTGCACCTCATCCACACACAATTTTTTTCTTTATTCTTTATTCTTTTTACTTATTTTTATATTTTTTTTAAGGGTTGAGCTCACCGCTTCAAAGATGTCGCACTATCTTGATAGATAAAGATCCTCCATTTGAAATAAAATGGAAAGAGTACATTTCATGGTCTAGATTAAATATTACAGATCTAACCATGTACAGACTACCACATAATTTTAAATTTTAAATGGTGTGGCAGTATATACACTGTTAAATCCATAAAATAAAATCCGAACCATGAAATGGATAAATGACATGCAAAGGTGACTCTGGGCATGTGCGAGGCATACAACCACTCTTTGCCTGCTCCAAAATTATTTAAAGTCTTTATAATTTTGAAAAACCTAAAAAAATGATAAATAACTCTATACAAAAATTTAAAAAGATCCAAGTAACGAAAACAAAGGAAAGATTATAGTAATCTACATTGAGGTTTTGAAAATAACACTCCGTCCTTTTTTTTTTAATGGCATTTCGTTCCCTTCCCTTTAAAAAAAATACATGGCAGAGTGTCATTTTTTAATAAAAGTAAGGGGGTGAGTGTCCTTTTCTAAACGTCAAAGGAGGTTGTTATAATTTACCCACGAAAAAATCTTAAATAAAGCTCAAACATTAAAATTAATTCTTTAAAATAAGCCTAACAATAACTTATTTCTTTAGCCCAAGTCCCAAAAATAATAAAACGACCATAAAAAAAGGTAAAAAGTAAATAAACTTTTCCCTATAACTTAACCTCCTACCACTTTACGTTTTTATTGGGCATGTTTGGTATGATATATTATTTGCTATTAATGTAGTTAGCAAAACCTTTTAGTCTAAAGATATTTGTAAAGATGTTGTCATAGATAAATTAAAATGACTTATTTCATTTAAAAATATATATATAGAGAAAATGAGTTTACATCTGCATTGATTACTATTAAAGAAATTGCAATTGAAATGAAAATTGATCCTGTATTTCGTTAAAAACGTCAACTTCATAGGAAAAAAACAATTTAATAAGAATAATAATAATGAAATTGAACAATCACATGAAGAATCTTTTAGAGTTAATTATTTAATATATATATAGTAGATCAAGCTCTTTCTTCTTTAAAAAATAGGTTTGAACAATTTCAAATATATGAGAACATTTTTGGGTTTTTATTTGATGTGAAGAAGCTAACTTCATTGGATTATGATAATTTGAAAAAGTTTTTTAATTTTGAATTGTTTTTTTTTTTAAAAAAAAAAAAAAAAAAAAAAAAAAAAAAAAAAACATGATAATTTTTCTGATCTTGATGGTATTGATTTATTTTCAGAATTAAATTTCATACAAGAGAATGTTCTACCAAAAGAAAAGAAGACAACGATTGATATACTTAATTTTTTAAGCATTTGAATTGTTTCCAAATGCATCTATTGCATATAGAATATTATTGACTATACATGTTACAATCGTGTCTGCAGAAAAAAGTTTTTCAAAGTTAAAATTATTAAAATCTTACTTACAATCATCTATGTCACAAGAAAGACTAAATGGGTTAGTCATATTATCTATTGAACAAGATTTATTAGAAAATATTAAATATAAAAATTTAATTAGTAATTTTGCAGCACAAACTGCGTGTAAAGTAATCTATCAATGATATTTTATCTAAAAAAATTTAAAGGCCTCATTTTTAGTATCGCTACACGTCTCGTAATTCTTAGAGCCAGCCCTAGAATCATGAAGTAAAGCTTATAGACGTTGTATTTCCAAGTGGGGCTTTTCTATGGTCATTTCAATTTTCTGATGACAGAATGATACTGTTTAATTCTTGGACATAGGAAATTTTGAGACGGGGGAGTATGCACAAGTAAGTGATTCTCGCTTGAGCTTATAAAACCTTTCAAAATTATTTAGTCATCGAATTGGCTTTACTCTCTCTGTTATGTCATATGCGAAAGGCTTTCTGAAACTTATGTCAAGCAATGCATAATCCAAGATTGATATGCTGTATATTTAAAGCTTTTGAACTTGACACTATTTTTAAAAGTGTCAAGCACTGAGAGATCAACGTGGAAGAAACTATGGAACCTAAAGATACATGAAATATACAAAATGTTTCTCTTGAGAATAGCTTTAAATATTCTTCCTACAAGACAAAGACTACAAGAACTGGGGCAGAAGTTGGATGCAAAGTGTCCCCTTTGCAACTGTGAAGAGGAATCCAGTATACATTTATTTAAAGAGTGTGTGGTTGTAAAGGCTCTATGGTTTGGAGGGAGATGGAATGTAAGGATAGACCATTGGCCTTCAATGTCAATCCTTGAGTGGTGCAATTTGTGGTGGACCCTCCCAATTTTCTCTCAACTGAGTTAACTGAAGCTCAATTCCAAACAATGGTTGCTGTCATATGGGAGCAAATTTGGAGCATCAGAAATAAAGTAATTTTCCAACAGGCCAAAGTCAAAATTGATGTGCTTTTGGCTGTCATAGAGAAGAAATTCCAGGAGCATGTGGCAGTCCTAGAGCAACAGCACTCAAACAAAAGTTCAAGGCTAATTAATTCATGGCAAGCACCCCACTCAAATGTCTTTAAAATAAATTGTGATGTTGCACTTTCTGATAAAGCATGTTGTATTGCTATGGTTATAAGAGATTGGAAAGGAAATGTAATTGCTACAGGTACAAGAATGGAAACTAAAGCCACGGTAAGTGTAGCAAAAGCAAAGAGTTTAAGATGTGCTCTAGTAATGGCAAAACTGCTAAAGCTAAGGAGAGTAGAGGTGGAAGGAGACTCCAAGATCTGCATTGATGCATTGAACAAAGTTTCCTTAAAGAATCATGATCATATAGATAAGTGGGAGGCTAGAACTGTGCTTGAGGATATCCTAGACCTGGCTAATGAAAAGGACCATGTAAGATTTAATTGGATAAAAAGAGAGGTGAATGAAACAGCTCATTTGTTGGCTAGTGAGGATTAGTAAATAATTGGAATGGTTTTGTTAATGTTGCTGCTCTACCTGATCAATTTGTGTCTGTGATCAAGAGAGATATTCCGAGTTGTATGTGTTCTTCTAGTTGAATGAAGCTTGATATTTGTCAAAAAAAAAAAAATTGTTCAATCTATTCTGGCATGACCTTGTTTGAGGGAAGTAAGAAACGTAGGCATAAATGGAGGGGATCCAGTTTTTTTTTTTTTTTAATTAAAAATGGAGAAGGAATCGGAATTATGGATGGTTGATAGTTGTTAGAACTTAGAAGCGCAACTATCTTCTTGTCAATCTGTGAGGCTCTTAGCATGAAGATGAAGAGGAGAAGGAAGAACAAAGAAAATAGGGAGAGACAAAGCGGAGAGAGTGATTTTTAACTTTTAGCTGGAGAGAGAGTGTTAAAAAAGACCTTTTATTAAACACTAATCGCAAACCCGTGCAATGCACGGGAAATATATCTAATCTAATTAATCTAATGTTGTATGACATTAATATAAATAGAAAAACAAATGAAGTCAAAACAACAATTAGAACATTGCTTGAGAAAAGCTTAGGAACTACAAAATTATAAAACCAACAGAACAAAGAACACCAAAAGCCAAAAAATAAAATATTGAGCAGAACAGAGAAACCAAATAAATAAATAAATAAAAGAATGAAACCCGGCAAAGCCAATCAGAAACCAAAGGGGAAAGAATGCATCTTTGAGACTCAAACAACAATAGAACTATAGGGACCACATGGAGACTAAAAAAAAAATCTCGCATAGGGTTTAAATAAGAAATTGGAGGTGCAATTAATTGGAGAGATGAAAAGGTCAAAGAGTTCAAGAGGTGAGAGTGAGAGAGAGGTAGATGAAAATGTGAGGTAATTAATTGAGGAGATGAAGAGGTCAGGGAGTTCAAGAGGTGAGAGAGAGGGAGGTAGATGAAAAGATGAGGTAATTAATTGAGAAGATGAAAAGGTTAGGGAGTTCAAGAGGTGAGAGGTAGATGAAGATGTGAGGTAGAGGAACAGCCATGAGAGAGAATTTATTTTTGAATAAAAGTGTGACAATGAATTAAATAGAGGGAAGGGGAAGGTGGAAGTGTGTGGGAGTAGCAAATCTGTCGTGGCAGTATTTGGGGAAGCCTAAAAATTTTCTCTCAGCTTCAGCTTTTAGTTTATACTAGTCGCAAACCCGCGCAATATGCGGAAAACTCCCAATGACATGTAATGTTTTCAGACTGTACTACAAACATAACTATGACCCTATACAATTTTATTCACAATGACATACAACTTAAAACTCCTAGGTGAAAGAACGGAAATTGAGCAGAACAGAAAAACCAAATAAAGAAATTGATAAAGTTGTTAACCAAAAACTCCTAGGTGAATACAACATAAAATTAATAACCAAGAGCCAAAAAAAAAAGAAAAAAATTGAGCAGAATAGAAAAACCAAATAAAGAAATAAATAAAAGCATCATACCTGACAAAACCAATCAGAAACCAAAGGGAAAAGAACGCATCTTTGAGACTCAAACAACAATAGAATCATAGGGACCCTAGGGAGACTAAAAAATCCCAACACAAGATTTAAATAGGAAATTGAGGGAGCAATTAATTGGGGAGATGAAAAGGTCAGAGAGTTCAAGAGGTGAGAGTAAGAGAGGTAGATGAAAAGTTGATATAATTAATTGATAGGTTGAAGAGGTTAAAGAGTTCAAGAGGTGAGAGGGAGAAAGAGGTAGATGAACAACCATGAGAGAGTGATTTTTTTTTTTTTTTTGAATAAAAGTGTGAGAGAGAATTAAATAGAGGGAAGGGAAGGTGGAAGTATGTGGGAGCAATAAATCTAACGTGGCGATATTTGGGAAAGCCTAAAAATTTTCTCTCACTTCAGCTTTTAGTTTACACTAGTAGCAAACCCGTGCGATGCACGAAAAAATTATTTAAAATGAAATTTAAAGAATTATTGGTCTAAATATGATTTTTTCTATCTTTTATATTTTTTCTAAATATGAAAATTGATAATTATTAAAATACATTTATTATTATTGTGTTTATATATAAAATATATTATAGTATTAGGCATTTATTATGATTGTGTTTATATATATGGAACAATATATTATTTCTATTAAAGAAAATATAATGTGTCAAGATTCTAATGAGATGTTTAATTATAGAATAAAATTTAAATTCAATTAAAATATATATATTAAAATAATGAGGTGTAAAATTATGAAACCAGCTTATGTGGCGCAATGCAATGCACGGGAAGGTTACCAAATATAAGTGTTTTTTTTTAAAAAAAAAAAAATGTTATATCCAACTAAATTGAAAAACACTCAAAGATATAGATTAACAAAAAATAAAAAATAAATCCAGAAAATAGTTAAACTCTAGTATCAAGTGTGGCATTAATAAATAAAATCAGTCTAGAAAATACAAACCCAAGGTATACAGAGGTAATCCGACTTAACCACAGCAATATCTCCATTGTCGAAGTCAAAATAATCACTCTCATTAGAACTCAAAAGGCAAGAAAGGGAAAAATTATATTCTTAGGTAACATTTTTTTTTTTTTTGCTCAAATTCTTAGGTAACATTTATGTAAAGAGGAAAAGACAGATTCTTGTTTTGAACACTTATCAATGAGATGGTTTTGAAAAATACAAACTAAAAAGTAAATAGTATAATTACGTGATTGATATCCCAACATGAGTTAGCCACATGCATAATCAAACCCAATTTCAAAATAAATTCTAACACTTGATAACAACTCCTAGTCCTAATAATCGTTGAGGGATATTTGGTAAAATCGTGTTTTTTTTTTAACTTAAAATTTTGACTAACTTATGTGTAAATTAACTTAAATGTTGCAAAATCATGTTGTAAAACTTAATACACATAAGTTAGTTGTGTATCATTGAAGTTAATTTACACATAAGTTAGTTCTAATGAAAGTGAGAAACGAAATCAAATACAATTACATGAGCAATTAAAAAAAAAATCTCAATTAAACAAAGAAAGCAAATCAGTAAACTAATAATGCAATAGTGAGTCATACATTTTGTCAAACACATGGTGTGCATGTTCTAAAATAGGAATGAATAAATAATTTTAAAACATGAATCCATCCAAAAATTACACCCAAGACAAACTAAGCACAACGTTAAAGAAACATCCAAAAGGATTAAATTAAAACGAATGCACTGAATGGTAAAATAGTACATACTGTTTTGCAAAATTTAGCAAAAATTCATTCTGTAAACATTTATATTATTTTAGCATCAACTGGTCTTTACCCATACCCATAAGCAGAAACAACATGTGGCTCTTTTAAAGCCATACATTCTTTTAAAGCAAATAAGGTAATGAAAAAGAAACGGCATTGCCAATCTGGAACCCCCAACGTTAGAGATGAGGACTTCGAAGAGGTCTCTGTAAATGTGACTTCGATTGGAAGCGGCAATAGAAGAGTTCATGGCTACCGAGACTTTCGGGTCAAATTGGGCGATGGATCCGGTTAGTCTTCGGAGGAGAGACAGGCGAAGAAGACTGAAGCAGAGACTGAGAAAGAAGAAGGGCTTGAAGCATGTGAAGTTCTTTGAATGGGAAGAAAGTAAAAACTGAGAAGCAGGACTTCGAAGAGGTCTCTGTTGGAGGAGATACGTGGGAGGAGCAAGAGTCGGGTATAAGTTTGAAGAAAATAACTAAATAAAAAGAAAATAAATAATTAATTAATGATATGTAAATTTGTGAAGGCTCAAAAGCTGACATGTCAAAATATGAGGAAGTCAACCAAAAGTCAAAAAAGCTTTGGTTTTACATTATAGTATAGATTATAAATTATTGTCAAGTGAATTTTTTATTAAAAAGGAAACAAAATTGTAACCGAAATTAAACGGAATGATTCATTTGAGTATTTTTAGAAGCTTAGAGGCTTTTAATTTTAAATTATAAGTACAAAAGGCCTCTTTGATTTTAATCCAAAGTTGAGTGGTTTTTTTGTATTTTTCCTTAAATATTTTAGTTAGAAGAATGTTCAACATATAATGAGATAATATATATGATTGTCAACCTTCGTGATTAATGCTATACCATCATGTATTGAATATTTGCCTAGTAAAGATACAATTTTTTGTCTACCATGCTTTCCCTTTAGTGAGTCATTTGGAATTCAGTGGTATAATCAATAATGCATTCACTCTTGATGAATTGGAAGAAAGCTAGAAATGAAAAAATTGTACTTTTTTCAATCATTTAGGAAATGATCTAACTTTCTTCGTAAAAATATTGCTGAGAAATCATGTGAGGACTTAATGACATTCATCTTGTTTCATCCAAATAAAGTGCTTATAAAAAGAATTGAGGGATTGATGATGGATGATGGATGATGGATGAGATGTTTTACTTTTCACTATGAAATCATTTTTTCAAAGGCACACAACATAGAAAAAATAAATATTTGTTCGTAGGTAAACAAATTTTATTTGCAACTTTTTACATGTCACGAAAAACTACTAATGAAAATGGAATTTCATCATTACAAGCATAATGTACTTCAACATTCCAACTTCAAAAAAATTTCAAATGTTTATGAATTGTGCCTATGGCTATTAAAAACTAGAAAATCAATAGCTTTTCCACTTGTATTTATACTCACTCTTCTAGTTTTTACTACAACTACAAAATGAGCACTTTCAGTCATACAATATTGTCAAAACTAACAAACTAAATGGATGATTTTATAATGAACTCTTTGATTTTGTGCATTAAAAAGGTAAATTGCTGTGAACTTTATTATCAACCATCGATACTTTTTTGGATTTAAAAAAACTTTAAATTTCATTTTGATAGATCATAAATGATTGAGTTGTATTTAAAATAAATTATTTTTTGTCTTTTCTTTTGTTTATATTTTGTTAATATTAAATAGATATGTAGCTTTATTTTTTTATATATTAATTTAGTTTTCAATTTTACTATATTTCTCATATTCTTGAATGGTCAAAATTTGTTAGTTCACGATACCACCCCCCCCCCGTGAGGCAATGATGATACATGCATGGTGAGTGATTATTCAGTAGTCCCGGGCTGCAAGTTAATGCTAGTCTTCCTCTCACATGAATGGTGGGTCTCACTAATTAAATTCATGGTGTGGCCCACCACTATATGAGAGGGGGACTACGCATTTATTTATAGTCCAGGATTACTTATAATTTTCCCATGCATGTTACGTAACTGCTGCTTGCCCTATCTTGTCAAACATGGTTATTTATTTCAAATTTAGTAACCAAAGGTTAAGTGATAGCATTGATATAACCAAATCAACCATACTTCTATTATTTGAGTTCAAGCTTTGAAGAAAAAAAAATTTATGGGTGATAGGTCCATGAATTTAGAATTCTCAATCCACTATCAAAAGTGTTACCATAATTGATTTATGTAAGTCTTAGAGTGTTTAAAGTCATGTACTTAAAGATCAAAATGAAGACTCAAGTGAAACTCAATAAAATTGTAAGGTCATCAGCCCAACTACAACCTCGATAGCATTCAATCCATCGAGGGTTTCTAAAGCTCGACTGCAGTCGGCCGATTAAGCCTTGGGATCCAAGAATCTCAATTAAGGTCCACGAACGAATAAAAGACTTAGGATTCGTTCCCTTGTGATCATGCACGCATAAAGTGATCTAAGGATGATCACAAAGAGAGACAACACTCACTTTTAAGGTTTTGGCTATCTTCTATATGCCTAGGATTTTGTAACCAAGCCAATTACCTCCATCACCACTACATGAGAGTTTCATGATCTACCGAAAGCGCTGCAAAGGAATCAACAACATCAAGGTTGTTGATCAAAAATTCAAGGCAATCCTTGGAGTCATGAACAAATTGGTTCGTGTGGAAGAACAAATCGCTTGAAGAGTATAACCGGGTTGAAGCTACATGGAATTATGTAAGTAAGTTACTACTGGAGGTAGCAACTATAGAAATTAGGATCCCAGAGGGTTTTTCCCATTTAGGTTTTCCCTTCGTAACCAAATAGTTGTCTTTTACTCTTTAGCATTCTGATTAATTATTATTTTGATTATATGCTAAATTGACCCAAACTGAATCTGATTCCATAATTCATTAATTAATTGATTCGGTAATTTAGGTTAAAAGTAAATAAGCCAAGGTCTAAATTTCCAACAATGGGAATGGGAAGTAAGTGAAAAATACATCTTATTTGGTTGAAAATATTACAATTGCATATGAAATTAGATAGTTATTTTCCAAGCATTCAATCAATAGATTTAAACACAAATACAAGTTTGAAGGAAATTATTTCAAGTTACTCATACACATATAAATATAGATATTTGATGACATAAGAACCACGAAGAATACTCCTTAATAAACCATAAGCATGTTTATCTGGCATGACAAAAGATTCTTTCCATCCATTGTAAAACTTTATGAGCCTTTAATTAGTCATGAATAGAAAATAACATAAAGAGGAAATGGTCAAAGTAAGTAAAGAACATAATACCAAACATTAAGAAGGTAAGAAGTTTGATTTTTGACCTTCCATATAGCCAAGCATGTTGTGCTAAATCCTAGCGCCAATGAGAATGTCCCTAACCAAATATAGCTCAGAGATGGCCTTGCTAATGTCCCATCGTTCTTGTGGCAGCTCCACAGAGCATGCCACTCCGACATTGATCATAGATATCAAACACTCCTTTGTTCTATTTGTAGGGCTACGATTGTGATTACCAATCACTTCATCAATATTGTTTAAAAGTTTTGGGTCAACAACCTCCATTACACGGTTAGGCAAGGCCATGCCAGCATAGTTATGAAGGTTAAGGCCTCCCTCAAACACACTATTTGTGGGTCTCTTTCCTGTTATCATCTCTAACAATAAGATTCCATAGCTGTAGACATCACCTTTGGTTGATACCTCATTTCCCAGACCATACTCTGCCATTAAGAATATTAGATATAGATAATATAGTCACATTACAATTCGGGAGCTCATAAAGTAATCATTGTAAATGTGGGACAGCATGTATTAATGATTAAAAGTTTTCAGTAAATTGTTGTTACCTGGAGGAGTATACCCAATTGTTCCTCTTATACCAACTGAGCTTTTCTGTTCCGGATTTGTAAGTTCTAAAAGAAATTTTGCGAGCCCAAATCTCCAACATGAGCAATCATATCACAGTAAAAAAGAATGTTGCTTGGCTTTAGATCACAGTGAACAACTGGCATTGGGCAATGGTGATGTAGGTAATCGAGTGCACAGGCAACATCAATGGCAATGTTTGTTCTTTGAAGCAGGCTCAAATTTCGTATCTCTACGTGCCCATTATCTGTTTCCAGATCCATATGTAACCAATTTTCCAGACTTCCATTGGGCATGAACTCGTAAACTAGAGCCTTAAAATCATTGCCAAGAAAATCCACACTTGAACAGGAGGTTATGATCTTCACAAGATTTTGATGACGAATATTTTTCAAGGCTTCACACTCGGAAATGAAGCTCTTAGAAGCGCCTCGACGTTGAAGATTAAGTACCTTGACTGCAACAATTGATCCGTCCTCACTAAGGATGCCTTTATACACTAAGCCAAAACTACCCACACCAATCAAATTTGATGAAGAGAACCCATCGGTTGCTTTAAGGAGCATTTGGTAAGACACTCTCAAAATTGGTAGTCTTAAGGAATATCTTGAAGAGCTATCTTTTCCTCTCTTTTTGTTCCAACAAAATAAAATATATGACATTGTTGTTACTACAAGAAGCACACATGCCATTGAGATCAGCATTGTGAGTGCAAGAGACAACTTCCTTTTCTTCGATTCTTTTGTTAAGCACTTAAGCAACTTTAGTTTTGATATGCCCCCACAAAGCCTACCATTTCCGACAACTGATATTGCACTAGCATTTGCAAAAACTCCTTTGTTGGAACCTCACCTTGATAATTATTGAAGGATAAATTCAGATCCTTCAAGGAGAGTTTCTCTAGGAAATTTGGAATTTGACCAGACAAGTTGTTCCGAGAAAGATCCATTTGAATACCTCTTGAAGAACTCAAGGATGACGGAATTGCTCCCTGAAAGAAATTGTCCTCCATGTAAAGGTAGACAAGGCTAGTGCAGGAGCTTAGGCTGTTTGGAATTTCACTAGACAACTTGTTCTTAGATAAGTCCAATTCCACTAAATGGACAAGATTGCTGACCTCGATCTGATGGTAGCGATCCAACAAAAAAGATTTTAGCTAAATTAAGTGAAATTGACAACTTTGAAATTACAAAGAGTTGCTTTGGAATGGTTCCATGACATTGTTTTGAGATAGATTTAACAATAGCAAATTTTGGCAATTTCCTATACTTGATAGGATAGTTCCTTGCAATCTGTTATTTTCTAAGTGTAGTTCATTTATCAAGGATAGGTTTCCTAGGGTAATTGGTAACCTTCCTGAGAGTCTGTTGTCACTTAAGTCTAATCGCTGTAATTTTTGAAGATTACCAATATTACTTGGGATTGCCCCTGTGAGTTTGTTACCAGACATGCCTAATGCGGTCAAGTTGACCAGATTACCTATCCCTGAAGGAATTTCTCCAAAAATAAGATTATTGCTGATAAAAAAAACCTGTAAGCGGGGTTGAAAGATTGCCTAAAACATTTGGCAACGTACCTTTGAACTGATTCGACGCGAGAACCAGGTTCCGCAAACTGCTACAATTGACTAGAGATTGAAAGAAATCCATTTCATCAGCATCTCCACTTCCTAAATTATTTTCATGAAATGATAACCACAGTAAACGTTGTAAGCCTCCAAAATTGACTGATATTTTTCCTGTAAAAATTTTTAATTCAACTTCTAAGCGTCGTAGCTCTGAAGCATTAGCTAATGAGACTGGGAGAGATTCGGTAAATTGGTTTCCATCAATTTGAAACCACTGGAGATGAGGAAGGGTGAGAAATAAGTCTGTAGGAAGACTTCCAGTAAGGTTATTATCGGGCAAGGAAAAAATAATAATAGAAGAAAGATTATATAAAGATGGAGGGATCAAACCAAAGAGTTTATTTACACCCAGTCCAAGATATTTTAAGCTTTTTAATTGACCCAAGGCATCGGGAATGTGTCCTCCCAAAACGTTAAAGGCTGCAGATATAAGTTGGAGAGAGCTAAAGTTCCCAATGAAAGGTGGGATTCCACCCCCCAGAATGTTCTTGCGAACCTGGAGATACTCCAATTTTGACAAAGAAGCAAGCTCCATCGGGATTGACTCTGAAAGGTTATTTTTATTTATGCTAAGGATCTTGGGGTTGGAGCAATAGGAAAGGTTTGCAGGAATTTCCCCTTCGAAGGAGTTATTATTTAGCTTCAATGCTCGCAACCTAAATAGACGACCAACTTCATCAGGGATTTTGCCTCCAATGGTGTTGTTCTTGAGCACAATTTCCCTAATGAAGCTGAGGTTGTTGGGAATAAAACCTTATTCCTAAAACTTGTGGGATGCGGAAATAAATAACAAGCACAATCGCACACAAGAACACAAAGATTTACGTGGAAAAACCCTTTCTACTTGAAGGGAAAAAACCACGGGACAAACTCCGAATAAATCTACTATTATAATACGCAATTACAATAGTTCTTCTCAAGTTTTATACCTAACTTGAGGTACTCACCAAATACAATAATATCTCTCTAGGAATTAACACTCAACAAACTCTCTAGAGGAAACCTCAAATATATCTGTGATACTTCTCTACATTAATACAAGCGTCACAAATTCTCCTTGATTTGTGCGCTAACCCATAAACCTCAGAGAATACCCAAACCTTTCGCTTCTCCCCGCAGAAAGGAATCCTAGGCCAAAGCCTTCTTCAACTTGCACTCTTCTCAATGTGCTCTTTCTTTTTCTCTCCCTATAAGGGAGAACCCCCTAGGGCTTCAAACCCTTTTGTAGCCGCACTCTTCCTGTGGTGCTCTTTCTTATTCTCTCCTTATAGGGGAGAACCCCCTAGGGTTCCCAAGCCTCTTTGTAGCCGCACTCTCTCTCTATAGGGGAGAACCCCCTAGGGCATACCAAGCCTCCTTGTAGCCGCACTCTCTCTCTATAAGGGAGAACCCCCTAGGGCACACCAAGCCACCAAATACTTGGTAACATAGTCTATTTATAAGACTTCAATTCTATTACTTAGTGGGCAAGGAATATGTTAATTCTTTAATAAGGAATAGACTTTCCTTGCACACCAAGGAATAGTCTTTCCTTTCACACCAAGGACTTACCTTTTCCTCCACAGTCTTTCCTACACTAAGGAATAGTCTTTCCTTCCACACCAAGGACTCACATTTTCTTCCACATCAAGGAAACAAAAAATCACCTAATTAGTTTTCCTTCTTCATTAAGGAAACTCAATTAGTTTTCCTAATCAACATAGGAATTTGAGGCACTTTCCCAACAATCTCCACCTTGACTCAAATTCCATCAAGTAGTCTTCATTCCTTCTGGAATAGCTCCACCTTAATCAAAGCAAACCTTCTTTGACAAAGATCATCACATTTTTTTTTATTTCTTCATAGTCATACTTGTGTGCGCCTGTAGCAAACTTATACCAAACATAATCTTCATTCAAGCTCCAAGGCCTTCCACCAATTTAATCAAGGTATTGAATATATCTTCCATCTTAATTCGGGTTTCTTCCCTAAAAGAGGTAGGTGTAATTTCTTCCCATAGAGATAATCTTCAATCTGCATCTTCCAATACCCAAAATCTGTGCCATCAAACTTTTCAATTCCTAACGTCTTTCCGTCTTCTCCGGTCATCGCTCCCACTCGAACCAAAGCTCTGATACCACTTGTTGGGAATAAAACCTTATTCCTAAAACTTGTGGGATGCGGAAATAAATAACAAGCACAATCACACACAAGAACACAAAGATTTACGTGGAAAAACCCTTTCTACTTGAAGGAAAAAAACCAAGGGACAAACTCCGAATAAATCTACTATTATAATACGCAATTACAATAGTTCTTCTCAAGTTTTATACCTAACTTGAGATACTCACCAAATACAATAATATCTCTCTAGGAATTAACACTCAACAAACTCTCTAGAGGAAACCTCAAATATATCTGTGATACTTCTCTGCATTAATACAAGCGTCACAAATTCTCCTTGATTTGTGCGCTAACCCATAAACCTCAGAGAATACCCAAACCTTTCGCTTCTCCCCGCAGAGAGGAATCCTAGGCCAAAGCCTTCTTCAACTTGCACTCTTCTCAATGTGCTCTTTCTTTTTCTCTCCCTATGAGGGAGAACCCCCTAGGGCTTCAAACCCTTTTGTAGCCGCACTCTTCCTGTGGTGCTCTTTATTATTCTCTCCTTATAGGGGAGAACCCCCTAGGGTTCCCAAGCCTCCTTGTAGCCGCACTCTCTCTCTATAGGGGAGAACCCCCTAGGGCACACCAAGCCACCTTGTAGCCGCACTCTCTCTCTATAGGGGAGAACCCCCTAGAGCACACCAGGCCTCCTTGTAGCCGCACTCTCTCTCTATAGGGGAGAACCCCCTAGGGCACACCAAGCCACCAAATACTTGGTAACATAGTCTATTTATAAGACTTCAATTCTATTACTTAGTGGGCAAGGAATATGTTAATTCTTTAATAAGGAATAGACTTTCCTTGCACACCAAGGAATAGTCTTTCCTTTCACACCAAGGACTTACCTTTTTTTCTACACTAAGGAATAGTCTTTCCTTCCACACCAAGGACTCACCTTTTCTTCCACATCAAGGAAACAAAAAATCACCTAATTAGTTTTCCTTCTTCATTAAGGAAACTCAATTAGTTTTCCTAATCAACATAGGAATTTGAGGCACTTTCCCAACAGAGGTTGCCTATGTATGGAGACAAGGAACCCACCAAACCACTGGTGTGAAGACTTAATACAATGACTCTTCTATGCTTGCGGCCACACGTAACACCTTCCCACTCGCAGAAATGTAAGGAATCATTCCACTAGCTCAAAACGTTTGTAGGGTCATGTGTTATCTTTGTCTTGAAGGCCAACAAAGCCTCATGATCCGTCTCATTCCCACCAGACAAAACAGCAAGAGGTTTTACATGCAACAGTACAATGAAAAAGAGGAGGATGGCTTGGAAGTGAATTGAGCATAATAGTTGATGTAACCTTGGAATCAGTGGACGGCAGTCAAGACGAGCAGCGGAGTAGACGACCTGCAAGAAGAAAATATGAGGATCGGAGGGGCACCGGTTTGGGGCCGGCCTAGGAGGCTCCGATGCCTTTGTCAGTCGGAAATCCTTCCGGTTTAATACAGAGCAATATTTTGTATTTTTTAGTCTACTGTGTGTACCTGGGTACGGATGGAGGATAGCTCTTTATGTATTTCGGTCTCCCACGTGGCCTTCCGGAGGTCGTCCGATCTTGGGACACCTGGGGAGTTTCTGGCCCTTCATCTGGCAAGCAGTGGCTGGCTCGTGCAAGGTGCTGGGCGACGCTGCGAGGGCTTCATCCCCTGGATTCTCGGAAGACACCTGTTCTAGGTGAGGTGTGGATTTGGTGAGGTGTCTCACTTGGTTCCCGTAGGAGATAAGGATGGATCTGAGCCTGGTGACTAGGCTGTTGTGAACGGTAGAAGGGGCGCGGATCAGATGAAAGAGAGGAAGGTCTTCTTCGTGGCAGAAGGCCTTCGTCTTCTACTTGGGAGAAATTAGCAAATATCCCCTTCAGTTGCCCCCCTATTCCGTGGTCGTTTTGCCCAGACGGCCTTCGGAATATCAAGAGTCGGGGTTAGACCAGTAATTTCGCCCATTCCTCTTTTGCTTTTTTTGAGCTTCGTGGCCATAATGGGACACGACGGTTTTCCATCTGGCTGGGACACGTGTCGCTTGGGGGAGGGGTACACGCTCCAAGGTACAACCGCCCTTAATGCCGTAACTGTCCCATTTATGCCAGTGTCTTCGTCTTTTTTCAAAAAAATTTTGGCTCTCTGCATTTTTCACTTTTCGACTGGGTTGGGGTTTTGCTACTTCGGGGAAGTTCGTGCTCCGGTGATCGTTCTCAGAGACCCTCGTTCACGGCCACAGCTTTTTCATCGGTAAGCCGACTCTCCTTCTTTCCCTATTTGTTCTTTTGTGGTACCGTGGTTGTGTTTCGAGTGTTTTGGGGAACAAAAGGCCTTGCCTTTACCCTTTCTTTTTTATTTCGGTAGGTTCTTGCGGCGAGGTTTGAGTGCTGCATTGCCTTTAGGACCCCTTATCCCGAGTCTTTATGGCTCTAGGCGTGGGTGACTCTTCGGAGTCGTCATCCTCTGGTGGGGGGCATTCATTGACGCCAATGTCCGGATCTGAGGATCCTGGAAGTCAGGGACGGTCTTCCGAGACCGCCGAGTCATCTTCATCAGACTCCGTGTCCCAGGAGCCTCGTGTTCCCGTTTCAGTCCGAAACCTGAATAAACCCTTCATAGCCGAAGGGGTCCCTTCTAAATTAGTAGATAAGGATGTGGTGAGAATAAGGGGCCGGTATCAAATCCCTGAGAACATAGTGCTTAGACTGCCTGACGATGGCGAATGGGCGTGTTCCTCCAATGGGGAAGACATTGCCCTCTACGAGGATAGCCTAACTGGTGGTTTAAGGTTGCCCTTTAGGCCCTTCGAGAGAGAGGTCCTTCATCGGCTCGGTATATCCCCTAGCCAGTTAAATCCAAACGGCTGGCGAATCCATGACAGGCCTTCAGGTTCTTGTGGAAGATGGCCAGTGAAGGGGAGTATGATTTGTCTGTGGACGAGTTTTTCTTTTTGTACAAGTTGACTTACATGCCTTCCACGCCGGGGGTTTGGGGCTTCATGCGCCATAGGGGGTCGCCGAAGCTTATTTTGGAGCTCCCAAATTCCAATAGGAGCTGGAAGCCGAAGTTCTTCTTCCTGTGTGGTAGTCATTTTCGAGTTTACCCCGGGGGAGGAAGCAGGCAAGCTTTACGGCCTTCGTCGATCCTGGGGGATTCCCCACGCCAATGGTGCACTTACCTCCTTTTCCCTTTTTGTCACTCTTTTTTTTTATTTACACTTGACGGTCTTCTGGGGATTTACTTAGTGAACTTTGTCCTTTTTTCAGCTTTTCACCGTCCTTCCCTGTCTAGGCGTTTAGAACAACGTCTTTCACTGGTCACTGACTTTCAGAAGGGAAGGGCAGTGGAGTTGTTTGATCTTGTATCTCCCATAACTTTAGCACAGTGGTCTTTGGGTCCTGAACCCAGCGCTGAGGTTCTGAAGGCCATCCAGGCGTATAACCGAAGTGGGTGACCCGTTTTTGTTTGAGTTTTTAGATGAAGGTTTGTGCGGTCTTTACTTGATACCTTTTCTTGTTTCAGGTATGACTACCAGAGCTGAGCGTAAGCGTCTGAGGGAGGCGGCGCAGAAGGTGGATGACCTTCCTGACGCGAGTGCTCTTTTTTCCAAGAGAGCCAAGTCTGAGAAGAAGGTGCCCATGGAGAAGGGCACCAGCTCTAAGAAAGGAGGTCGTCAAGAAAAACCTCTTCCTGCTGCAAAAGGTAGGGCTGCAGAGAAGGTCCATGTGTACCATGAGATCCCTTCTTCTCCTGTTAGGGCATTGAAGGGGAAGGAGGTGAGTGCTGACGAGATTCAGCCAACCATCTATAGTAGCTCATCCAGGGCCATGGACAAGGTGAAGGAGATGTACGAGCAGGTCGATTTGGAGGTGTATGATCATGTAGAGGATTTGGATCTTCTACGTTTGTCAATTCAGGATTCCTTGAAGGTTGTCTTCCTTTCCTTTTGTTCTCAAATGTACCTTCCTCATATTTTCTTCTCTTCTGACCTTCTTTTTCCAGTTCAGGCTGCAGGACAAGTGTTTCGTCTTGGGCAACCGGGTTCGTATGTCAGCACGTGAGTCAGCGAAGCTTAAGGCAGATCTCGAGAAGGCCAATGCTCAATCCTCTGCCAATCAAGAGGCTATGGAAACCCTTAATGCTGAAAGGGGAGTTCTGAAGAGCCAAATGAAGAAGCTGGAAACCGACCTCAAAGCTAAGGACGGCCGTCTATCCGCTTTGGAGAAGGAGCGCGACGAGCTAGTGCGGAAGACCGTGGGCCTTCAGCAACAGGTCTTAAATGCTCGGGAGACGGCCGTCAACGAGTTTAAAGCTTCTGAGGAGTTCGAGGATGACACTCGCCGCTACTATGTTGCAGGTTTCGAGCATTTCAGGAAGAGGGTTGCTCTAGCCTTCGGGGATGCCCATGACTGGACCACAGTGAAGATTATTGATGACGAAGAAACCACTGTTGCGGAAGGGGATAGTGAGGAGGAAGAGGAAGGGGATGACGTCCAATCTAAGGAACAGGTAGCCATTCCGCCGGATGTCCCTTCTGCTCTTCCTAGTAGCGACCAGAGTGGCGGTCTGGCCTCAGGTTCTGCGGGAGAGCCAGCTGCTTCCCTGGATGAGGGGGCCACTGTCCCTTCAACTGATAAAGAGGCGCCTTAGTTTTATCTTCTCCATGTATAGTCCAACTAGGAGGCTTTTCTTTTGAAGAAACAAACAATGTTCTAAACAAGGTCATGTTTACTCCTACTGGAAGGGGTGTGACCGGTACTTAACACAATCTGTCGGTTAGGGTCATGTTTACTCCTTGTGGAAGGGGTGTGACCCATACTTATCATACTCTTTTGGCTAGGGCCATGTTTACCCCTTGTGGAAGGGGTGTGGTCCATATTTTCAATGAAATTATGTCCTTATGCAGTTTTCTTCTGTCATTTCTTTTGAAGTAATTACTGTATTTCCTCTTGTAAATCAAAGCACTCGTTCTTGCATAGGAGCAACTTAATCAATACGTGGGAGAACGTTCTTGACGGTCCCCTTTGATAGATATATCCCTTGGGTGCCTTAACTTGATACGAAACAGGAAGGCTCTCTTGAAGGCCTTCTTCAAATGCACCCCTTGGATGTCTTAATAAGAAACAGAAGAGCTTTCCTTGAAGGTCTTCTTCTATATACGCACCCCTTGGGTGTCTAACTTAATAAGAAACAGAAGAGCTTCCTTGAAGGTCTTCTTCTATATACGCACCCCTTGGGTGTCTAACTTAATAAGAAACAGAAGAGCTTCCTTGAAGGTCTTCTTCTATATACGCACCCCTTGGGTGTCTAACTTAATAAGAAACAGAAGAGCTTCCTTGAAGGTCTTCTTCTATATACGCACCCCTTGGGTGTCTAACTTAATAAGAAACAGAAGAGCTTCCTTGAAGGTCTTCTTGTTTACGTGCACCCTCGTGGGTGTCTAACATTTGATAAGGAACAGAAGAGCTTTCTTGAAGGTCTTCTCGTTTTACGTGCACCTCGTGGGTGTCTAACATTTGATAAGGAACAGAAGAGCTTTCTTGAAGGTCTTCTTGTTTACGTGCACCTCGTGGGTGTCTAACATTTAAGTGTCATTTGCACCTCGTGGGTGTCTAACTTAATAAGAAACAGAAGGGCTTTCTTGAAGGTCTTCTTGTTTACGTGCACCTCGTGGGTGTCTAACATTTGATAAGGAACAGAAGAGCTTTCTTGAAGGTCTTCTTGTTTACGTGCACCTCGTGGGTGTCTAACATTTGATAAGGAACAGAAGAGCTTTCTTGAAGGTCTTCTCGTTTTACGTGCACCTCGTGGGTGTCTAACATTTGCACCTCGTGGGTGTCTAACTTTTGCACCTCGTGGGTGTCTAACTTAATAAGAAACAGAAGGGCTTTCTTGAAGGTCTTCTTGTTCACGTGCACCTCGTGGGTGTCTAACATTTGCACCTCGTGGGTGTCTAACTTTGGCACCTCGTGGGTGTCTAACTTTGGCACCTCGTGGGTGTCTAACTCGTGCACCTCATGGGTGTCTAACATTTGCATACTGGTTGTGTTGACGCCCTTCAATGTAACGATCGACAATATTCGGGCAATAGCAAATGTACTTGAACATATATTTAAATGAAGAAGGTCTTTAATTCATAGATAGAAGACATTGTTTGAGTATACAAACTTCTTAACCATAAGGAAGGTGACTAATGTACGTACCTCAAGGGTAGTACTTCTTGAGGTGTTCAGCATTCCAAGGATGAGGTAGCTTCTTTCCATGACGGTCCTCTAGGTGATAGGTGCCCCTTCGGTAATACTGGGTGACCTTGTAAGGGCCTTCCCAGTTGGGGCCTAGCTTTCCCTGTGATGGGTCTTTAGTTGCTTGGCTGACCTTCCTTAAGACCCAGTCGCCGACTTCAAAGCGTCGGAGCTTTACCCTGGTGTTATAATACCTAGCCATTCTTCCCTGGTAAAGTGCAATCCTTTGCGCTGCTTTTCCTCTCGCTTCATCCAGAAGGTCAAGGTTCAGGCGAAGCTGTCCTTCGTTCTCTTCTTCTCTGTGGAAGGTCGTCCGGAAGGTGGTTAGCCCGATTTCGACTGGGATCACAGCCTCTGTGCCGAATGTGAGTTTGAAGGGGGTTTCTCTTGTAGGGGTTCTCACTGTGGTTCGGTATGCCCACAGTATACTTGGGAGTTCTTCCACCCACATGCCCTTTGCCCCTTCAAGCCGGGTCTTGATCTGCTTGAGCAAGGTCCGGTTTGTAACCTCGACTTGACCATTAGCTTGTGGGTGTCTAGGGGAGGAATAGTGGTTCTTTATGTTTAGTTGATTGCACATCTCCCTGAAGGGTCCGTTATCAAATTGCTTCCCGTTGTCGGAAATCAGGACACGCGGAATTCCGAATCGACAGATGACGGCCTTCCAGACAAAACTCTTGACATTCTTTTCTGAAATTATTGCCAAGGGTTCTGCCTCCACCCATTTGGTAAAGTAATCAATTGCAACCACTAGGAATTTTGCTTGCTTCGTCCCTACCGGAAATGGCCCCATAATGTCTAGCCCCCATTGTGCGAAGGGCCAAGGTGAGGTTATGGGCGTGGTTTCCTCCGGTGGTACCCTTGGAATGTTGGCGAAACGTTGGCACTTATCACAAGTCTTCACATACTGGGCGGCGTCATGTAGGAGAGACGGCCAATAGTAGCCTGCCCTTGTGAGTTTATGTGCCAACGACCTTGCCCCCGAATGGTTCCCGCAAATCCCTTCATGGACTTCCCTGATAGCATAATTGGCCTCTTCAGGTGACAAACATCTAAGGTAGGGTCGCGAAAAACCCATCTTGTAAAGGATGCCCCCCAGCAACCGGAAATGAGAAGCCCTTATTCTGAGCTTGTGCGCTTCTGTTCTATCTGCCGGGAGTGTCCCTTCCCTGAGATAACGGGTTATGGGCGACATCCATGTCGTATTGTTGGCAATGGAGTTCACTATTTCCTCTTCCGTGGAAGGTCTTCCTTGGATCTCAATGAGGCCATCTATCTCAATTCCTGATGATGCCAATCTAGCTAGACGATCGGCGGCGACATTGTCTTCCCTTGGGATTTGGAGCAGTTCTACCTTTTCGAAATGAGCCAACAGCGTCTTGACGGTCGTCAAGTATTTTTTCATTCTGTCCTCTTTAGCTTCATATTCGCCCTTCACTTGCCCCACAATTAACTGAGAGTCACTTTTGACGGTTAATGCCTTGATTCCCATGCCCTTGGATAACCTTAGCCCGGCTAGAAGGGCTTCATATTCCGCTTCGTTGTTCGTGGCATGGAAACGAAGCTGAAGGGCGTATTCAAATTTATCTCCTTCAGGGGAAACTAGGATGACTCCTGCCCCACTCATTTCTTTGGTGGATGATCCATCTATGTTCACCGTCCAGGGTTCACCTTCTTCTGGTTTCTCACCTTCCTCCAACGGGTGTGTGAATTCTGCAATGAAATCGGCTAAAGCTTGGGCCTTTATTGCCGTGCGTGGCCTGTAGTCTATATCGAATTCACCCATTTCTATGGACCACTGTACTAGTCTTCCAGCCGCATCTGGCTTGTTCATGGCCTTCCTGATTGGATAGTCGGTCATGACTATGATTGAGTGGGCTTGGAAATATGGCCTAAGTTTTCTGGATGCAATCAGTAGGGCAAAAGCCAATTTTTCCATGTTGGTGTATCTTTCTTCGGCGCCCCTTAAGGCCCTACTGGTGTAGTAGACGGCCTTCTGAACGTGTTCCTCTTCGCGGATTAGAGCAGAACTGACCGCTGAAGCAGATATGGCCAAGTACAGATACAACGCTTCCCCCGTCTGGGCAGGGCTAAGTAAAGGTGGGGAAGTCAAATAGGCCTTTAGTTCTTCAAAAGCTTGTTGACACTCTTCCGTCCACTTGAAGGCCTTCCTTAAAATTTTGAAGAAAGGGAGGCACTTGTCCGTGGATCTTGAAACGAATCTGTTTAGGGCGGCTGCCTTCCCCGTTAAGCTTTGAACTTCTTTGACGGTCTTCGGAGGAGACATTTCCAAGATGGCCTTGATTTTGTCCGGGTTGGCTTCTATCCCACGTTGAGATACCATGAAACCGAGGAACTTACCGGAAGAGACTCCGAAGACACACTTGGCAGGATTTAGCTTCATGCTATACCTTCTTAGCGCCTGGAAGGTCTCTTTTAAATCAGCAAGATGGTCGTCATCCTTCTTGCTCTTTACTAGCATGTCATCTACATATACTTCCACGTTTCTTCCGATCTGGTCGTGGAACATCTTGTTTACCAACCTCTGGTAGGTAGCTCCAGCATTTTTAAGGCCAAAGGGCATTACCTTGTAGCAGAAAAGCCCCCTACTAGTGATGAAGGCCGTCTTCTCTTGGTCTTCCTCTGCCATTTGGATTTGATTGTAGCCCGAGAAGGCATCCATGAAGCTAAGTAATTTATGTCCAGCAGTAGAATCCACTAGTTGATCTATTCTTGGGAGGGGATAACTATCCTTGGGGCAAGCCTTGTTTGAGATCTGTGAAATCGACACACATTCGCCATTTTCCAGTGGCTTTTTTGACCATCACAACGTTGGCAAGCCATTCCGGGTAGTAAACTTCCCTTATGAAACCAGCCCGTAGCAGCTTATCTACCTCTTCCGTTACAGCTGCGTTTCTCTCAGGGGCGAAGACCCGCCTCTTCTGCTTGACGGGCTGGAAGGAGGGGTTGACATTTAGCTGATGGGCTACTACCTTGGTGCTGATGCCTGGCATGTCAGCATGGCTCCAGGCAAAAATATCGGCATTTTCCCTTAAAAACCGTATTATGGAATCTCGTACTTCTCCCTTTATGGAGGTGCCTATCCGTGTTGTCTTCTTTTCGTTAGGAAGGCCTTCTACTAGTGTGATCTCTTCTAGCGCTTCGGTTGGTTCAGCAATGTTTTGCCGTTCCTCCACAATCAGTGCTTGATGGACCGGCTCTGTGCTTGTGGAGGTTAGATAACATTCTCTGGCCATTGCTTGATCTCCCCTCATCTCTCCTATCCCATTTTCTGTTGGAAAACGGACCAAGAGGTGGTACGTCGAAGTGACAGCTCGGAGGCGATTCAGAGTAGGGCGTCCGATTATCACGTTATAGGCAGAAGGGCAATCTACTACTAAGAAGTCGACCTTCTTGGTGACTTGCTTCGGATAGGTACCTGCTACGAGTTGAAGGGTGATTATACCAAGTGGATAGACGCTGGTTCCTGCGAAACCAACCAATGGGGTCTCGATGGGTCGCAGCTGGGCCTTATCAATTCTCATTTGCTGGAAGGCCGTCAAGTAGATAATATCCGCCGAGCTACCATTGTCAATCAGGACCCGTCTTGTGGAGTAGCCTGCAATCTCCAAAGTGACGACCAAAGCATCGTCATGAGGGTGGAAGACCTTGCGGGCATCTTCCTCTGCAAAAATAATGGGAAGGTCTTCCAGCCTCGGTTTTTTGTCCAGCTTCTGTGTTACCAACACATTGCGCATTTGGCGCGCATAAGCTTTTCGTGAGGAATGCGAGGTCCCTCCAGCCGCCACTCCTCCGGTTATCACGTGAATTTCTCCCAGTGGGGGGGGTCGTGGAAGGACTTCCACTGGAGGTCGTTGTTGACGGGGCCCTTGAGGACGGCCTTCTCTCTGCCCCTTTTCAACGAATCTCTGTAACTTTCCCTGCTTGATCAGTTCCTCGATCTGCCTCTTCAAGTCGTAACAATCCTCTGTGTTATGGCCGTGGTCCCTATGAAAACGGCAATACTTGTCCCTCGGCCTTTTGTCGGGGTCTGTTAACAACTTCCCCGGCCACTTCAAAGCCGGATCATTTCTTATTTGCATGAAAATATGGTCTACAGGAGCATTCAGGGGAGTGAAGTGGTTGAATCTCTCATTGAATCCCCTTCCATTCCTATCCTCGTGTTTCCTGTTTCTATTCCGCTGAGCTTTGGGCCTCGTATCATGGGGCTCCGCAGGGCGGTCGGGATGTTCCCACTTCCTCTTCTTTCCTACGGTTTGGTCTCGAGCCAGAAGGGCTTCTTCCCCATTCATATGCCGCTGAGCCTCATACATCATCTCTGTCATGGTGCTTGGAGGATCTTTATAGACCGAGAACAGAAAATCTCCTGCCTGAAGACCGGAGATGAAGGCAGTCAACACCACCTTGTCGTCTGCTCCGTCAACTAATAACGTTTCCTTATTAAACCGGGTGAGGTAGGATCTCAAAGTTTCCCCTTCTTTCTGCTTAATATTCAGGAGGTGCGTGGTAGGTCTTCCGTATCGTTGTGCACCAATGAAATGGTTGAAAAACAAACGACTAAGTTGAGCGAAGGATCCTACCGAGTCAGGTGTTATCTTTTTAAACCATACTCTAGCGGGTCCCTTAAGGGTGGTGGGGAAAGCACGACACATGATTTCGTCTGGGACCCCTTGAAGACACATCACGGTCTTGAAAGATTCCAGATGATCGAGGGGATCTTTTGACCCGTCAAAAGTGTCTAAGGAAGGCATTCTGAATTTAGATGGTAGAGGAAAAGAGATTACCGATTTTGTGAAGGGCGAGTCAGTTGTATGGACAAGATCATCAAGATTCTTGGTTGTCCGTCCTTTAAATTCGTCCTTCATCTCACCCATTTGTATCCTCATTGCCTTCAGCTCTTGTTCCCACTTGGCCGATGACTCCTCAACGGTTATTCTCGTGTTATTGCCCTTCGTCTCACCCTCCTGCTCTTGGCGTTGCTCGTGTTGTTGCTCCTGTTGTTGTTCTTGTTGTTGTTCTTCTTGTTGTTCTTGTCGAGACTCAGCATCCCCCCTTTCCTTACTCTTTCCCTTGTCCCTTGTCTTCTGCTTCTCAGCCTCTTGTTGCAAGAGCTTCTGGTTAAGGACCTGGTTCTGTCGAGTGAGTTCCTGAAGGTTTGCAGTGAGATCTCGTACTTGTTTCTCCATCGCAGCCACCTCGGGAGATTGGCTACTGGAGGGGAGCGTTTGGGCGTGTACTTCCATCGATCGCGTCCTGACCATGCAGTCCTTTTATATCGGTGCGGTGAAAGGCGAGTATATGTCGATTTTCCCACAGACGGCGCCAACTGATGTAACCTTGGAATCAGTGGACGGCAGTCAAGACGAGCAGCGGAGTAGACGACCTGCAAGAAGAAAATATGAGGATCGGAGGGGCACCGGTTTGGGGCCGGCCTAGGAGGCTCCGATGCCTTTGTCAGTCGGAAATCCTTCCGGTGGTTTAATGCAGAGCAATATTTTGTATTTTTTAGTCTACTGTGTGTGTACCTGGGTACGGATGGAGGATGGCTCTTTATGTCTTTCGGTCTTCCCACGTGGCCTTCCGGAGGTCGTCCGATCTTGGGACACCTGGGGAGTTTCTGGCCCTTCATCTGGCAAGCAGTGGCTGGCTCGTGCAAGGTGCTGGGCGACGCTGCGAGGGCTTCATCCCCTGGATTCTCGGAAGACACCTGTTCTAGGTGAGGTGTGGATTTGGTGAGGTGTCTCACTTGGTTCCCGTAGGAGATAAGGATGGATCTGAGCCTGGTGACTAGGCTGTTGTGAACGGTAGAAGGGGCGCGGATCAGATGAAAGAGAGGAAGGTCTTCTTCGTGGCAGAAGGCCTTCGTCTTCTACTTGGGAGAAATTAGCAAATATCCCCTTCAACACCCAAGGGCTTCATCCCCTGGATTCTCGACAGTTCCTGGTGAAAGGTCCATATTGTCTTAATGGGCTTGAACAGGGAGATACAGGCAAAGACGTAATCGCTCTTACACTATCCCTGCACATGAAAGAATGAAAGCAAAGTCAGTCACTTCAATAATGTCATACAATTATGAATCACAAATGAGGATAAAACGGCAGAAGGTTACCCACCTCGGGCTTTTCAAAGCTCTTGAACTGGGAACCACTGGCATTGTTGCATAATCTCTATCAATCGAAGGGATATTTGTTCTATATGAATGGAGTTCTAACACTGGCTGCTCAGAAAGTCAAAGCAAGTAAGAGATTAGCTTAATGCCAACTTCACTGACTGATAAAAATTAGAGGTGGATATAGATTTAATTTTATCAAAGTAAATTGCCAGAGAGGACCTTCCTCATCTCTTAGAGGAAAAGAAAGTGAGTAGATATTCAACCTTTTATATCTTTAGTTTTCTAAAATGTCATCTAAAAAGAAGATTCTAATTCTTAGCCGAAAATTATATAAGATTAAGACATTCTTTTTCATGTTTCAAAAAAAAAAAAAAAAAAAAAACACGTCATGTTTATCAAAATGTTGAACAATATGCATACAAATTGTGCTATCTTATTGGTTTTCAAAGAATATGTATATAGACCAATATGTCAAAGTCACAATTATCTACTGCAGTTACCAATCAACATGTGATTTGGAGTTTTACCTCATCTGTTCATAGAAATATTGGTCTATATCCTAATCAGGTGCTTATGCTCATGAAACTCCAACCATCAAATCATAAGACCCCTAATGGATTCATTTTTTTTCTTTATCTTCTTTGTTCCCTTTATCTGATAAGTAATGATAACCACAGATATCATTTGAGTTTATCATTTTAAGTTTTCAACAATAGTACAATCATAGCCCACATTTTGGTTCAATTTAACAAAGCAAGAGAAACAAAGATGCAATAAGATTGAAGAACAGAAAAATAAAAATAACCTAGGAATTAGCATCTAGGCTTGCTCGGAATTGGCACCAAGCAAGAGAAACAAAACCTATGAATCATCTATTGGCTGAAAGCAACACCAAACCATTTTTATTAGGCAAGCAAATTGTCTATCTCCATTGGAGTACAATAGCGTTCTTATATAAACTACTAGGACTAAATTCTAATTAACTTAAGAAAATCCAAAAATACCCTCATACTCTAGGAAATTAGATAAAATACTAATTACCTAATAAGGCTTAAAATAAAATCCAATTGACCATTAAAAATATATTGATTTTTAAAATTAAAATAAAATTGTCTTGGCACTTCTAGCATCATTCTCCTCTAGTTGGAGAAAAGTCGTCCTCCAGTTTTGAAGTGTTTAGGGATAAAAACTCTTGCTTGTGATACTTGCACCAACTCTTGAAGCACTTTTGGTAGAACTAAGAACAAAGAAGCTTCTTATTCCACCATATCATAAATTTGTTTGAAATGATAAAGTCAAGGGGTGTAATCAGTATTGCAAACAATATAGCCTTATTTTGATCCATGGAAAGTACTATCGTATCAAGTTTTTGCACTTCATCAAACTTTTCTACTTGATGCTCCAAGGAGGGTTGATCAGTATTGTTCAAAATATGTGCACCTCTAATTTTTTACTCTCTTCTCAAAATTTCTCCTCATCAAGTACTGCCTCTCCAACAGGTTGTATTAAGTCTTTGGATATTTCACGACATTATTTAGGCTCTACAGTATCTTCTTGCTGCATAAGCATTGAAGAAAACCTGTTGGCACTTGTACTTCTCTTTCAACACTAGGTATGTTATTATCTCCCTTGTTAGAAGCTTCTCCTTCATTGCTATTGGTCATTCTTGACATCTCCCCAATGAGATGAGACAAGCCAAGTATTCATTTTACCACTCTTGTTTGAACCTTGCAGAAAAGTCTTGAAAGGCTTTCACTAGATTTTCTAAGGTTTGCTCTGTGGCAAGCTAGAATTTAGGACCAAAAACAACACCAACACTCATCTTGTCTTCTTTAAATTGTGCTACTGACTATCTATTTCCTAGCCTGAAGATCATTTCTTCAATCTAGAAAATCACCCTGATAAGATTGAGGTAGAGATTTCTTTCGATAGGATTGGAGTAGATATTCCTATCTAAGTCTTTCTTTAGTAATGGCAAGCTTGTCCAATCTAAGCAAAGTTTTTCAATACTATTCCAGTAATTAGTTTCATTTTGGCAAACCTAACCTTCTTTTAATGGGATAAACATACTGTAGAGGCCTATTTTCTTCAGTCCACCACGGACCAAATCCAACACCCCAGTGATCCACCAGAGGCCCAAGGCCCAACAATACTGGTGATCCACGGTAGACCAAACATGGGAAAAATGGCCCAAAAGCCATCCACCGAGCCCAAAAGTCCAAGAGAAGAGAACAAGGCCCAGCCCACCTGTCCACCAAGTTCCAGTCTACCACGCAAGGGAGTTCTGAAATGATTTGAAAATGAGAGGGAGAATGGCCTTCAATACCATTTTTCCCTCCTCTCTTGGCACGGTGCTCAAGGCACTGAAGGGATACATTTCCAAAGAAAAATCAGACTTCCAAAGCTACAACAATCATGACAAAAGGCTGGATTTCTTCATTAACCAACAGATGAACATTACGGTTCCAGAAAATATGGTTTACGGCAGCCCAGAAAATGTGGAAAAAAGCTGGTCCTCCACACCACCTAGTGGTCCACGGCGAGTTGTCCAGCGGTCCACAGCAAACTCAGTCACCAAAGAAACGATCTGCGGCGGCACCAGCTGCAGCCAATGACGAAGGAAGTGACGAAGAGGATGAGGCAAGGCTGAAAAGACTAAGAAACCTCCCATGGCCGCCCAAATCATTACCATCTGAAGCTGGTAATGATGAGAAGCCAGCTGGGTATTTTCTTTATCCACTGGTCACGGTGGACCTCAGCACAAACCAGTCCACGGCAGCACCAGCTGGGAAGAAAATGATAATCAAGCCTAAAGGAGACTTGAGAAATCCGCCATGGCCACCACCACTCGAGGACAACGACCACCACAGCCCAGCACTCCGGTGGTCCTTGCTCCTCCACATCATGGAGCTTAGGAAGCAAGGTTTGGAGGTAGGGGAACCAATTTACTTCAATTTTGATTGATCTGCCGTAACAAAAATGGCATTGATTTGCTGGAGAGAAATGCCAAAAATGGTAAGTTCAAATCTAATTAATGCAAAACGTGCTTGAGTCAAATCACCTTAAATATTTCAGGCCATTACCGAGCATTAAATGCTCGTCACTTCCTCCCTTATTAATGGCCTGAAACTCGCCGTTCACCGCAGGTCAAATCAGATCTGCGGCGGATGAAAACCATCAGCTCAGCCCCAAAACATAAAACCTTGTCAAATCTCAGCCCTCCTATCTCTTGGTTAAACAAAGATTCTCATGATGACGAGGATAACAAGAAAAACCATTAGATATGCACACCATTATAAATAGGGGTGAGAAGAAGGAAGAGGGGGTTGGCTTCTGACTGGTCAGAATCCTTAGACTGAAAATTCTCCATTAGAGCTTACTTCAAAAGCTCCAGAAAATACAAAGCCAACAGCAGTCCACGGGACACTTCCCGTAGGTCCACGGTAGACTAAAAAACACTTTTGGTCTGCCACAACAGAAAATTCCCAACAAACACTCAACCAAACACACAGTACTGGCTCATGTACGTTTTGCAAAGTAAATGGTTCTCTTCCTACTCCCAAATCCCTCAAGTTCCATGATTCTTTGTGTTTCTTTGATCTGCACTTCTTTTCTTGCAAGCTACAGAAAAGGTCGGATGCACTATGTCCAGCCTCTGATCCACGACACAGGACTTTGATTTCCATTACTTGTTGTATTTGTCACATTTACTGTATTTTCCACCACTGAATGTGTAAATGTGTGATGTATTCTCCCATGTGTTGCTCTCCTTGTGTTGTAACTATTGAACGCTCTGGTAGACGTAAAGTTCAAAATTATAAAGTTTATTTTGATCTACGGCATTAGCTTCGTTGATCCACCGCAGCCACCTACGTGAGGATTGCAGCCCGGTGGACTAAAGAACGCAAGAGGGAAATGCACCATTAGCCTCTGAATGGTCTACCACACTTGGAGTAGAGTTTTGGGCTCAACATCCCCCACACACACAAACTCAGCCCGTATTTAGCCCGTCCGTGGATTAATACGTGGCCCATCGGTGCAGAAATTTTGTGCATCCACATTTTGGCGACTCCACTGGGGAGTTGAGTTGCAAAACTTCCCTCGTTCCATCATTTCGAAGCTAATCCACAGCACCTGGGGGCTACAACCATGCCACCTAAAAGGTCTACCAGACAGAACTCAGTAGCTAATTCCCATGCTGAAGTAGAATCTCAAGGCCACAGCCACGCCATGGGAGAGACACACGCTCAGGGTGGTGGACAGACGCATGGGGGAGAAAACCCCTTCGGTGGGGGACAGACTCATGGTGGCGAACAAGTTCTTGGTGGTGGAGAAATCCCTGTTGGTGGACCACAACAAATGGCATTGATGTTTGAAATGATCAAAGCGATGCAGCAGAACCAAGTTGAACTTGCTGAATCCTTAAGACAGTTGAGAGAAGCCAACACCAACAAAGAGGACCACCAGAACAAGAATGACAACCGCAACCACGAAGAGAGGGAGTCTCACAACAAAAATGACACACCATTTGTCACCATGTCCGATGTGGCTGACTTACTCAAGCAAGAAAGAGAAAGGGCCCCGAAGGAGCCTAGACACTTTGTGAGGAGACCCCCTTACCCCATCGAGCTCTTGAAAGAGCCATACCCGGAAAAATATGATACACCCGTCTTTGCATTGTTTGACGGAAGAAAAGGGAGTGCCATGGAACACATCAGCAAATTCCTGGATTCCATGGGACCCTTTGCTGCAAATGGTGACCTTTGTCTGCGGGAGTTCTCGAAGTCTTTGGTGGACAGAGCATACACTTGGTACACAGTGTTGCCTGCTGGGTCCATCAGAACATGGGAAGACATGGTGGAAAGCTTCTGCAGCAAGTATTTCCATGTCGAAGAAAAAATTACTCTTGTCAATCTGCACAGCACCAAGCAGCAGATTGGGGAAGACCTGGTGAAGTATATCCACCGCTTCCGGGACGTGTCCTTAGATTGTCATGTGAAGTACCAAGAGGGAGAACTAGTAGAGGTATGCATTGACAATATGCTACCCGAATTTCGTGCCCATTTGGAGAACCTAGACATCACACGGTTCGCCCCTCTACTTCAAAAGGCTAGAAAGACGGCCATTTCAGTCAAGCCTCAAGTTGAAAAGAGCAGGGACAAGAAGAGTCTACCGCAGACTCTCACTGTGTCCACCGCAACCGCACCCAGCGGTACCAAACGAAAGAATACAACAGACAAAGTCTATGAGGAGCCACCTCCACTACCTTTCACAGCCGAAGAAATGATGGCCATTTTTGATAAGTGGGTTCAAGATCAAGTGATCAAGCTCCCAAAGATCAGCAAGCAACCCACTCCAGAAGAGCAAAAGGATCCCAAGTATTGCCGTTACCATAGATACGTAAATCACTCTACGGTGGACTGCCGAACCCTCAGATGGGAGGTCAACCGCAAGATCCAAAATGGTACCTTACTGCTCTCAGAAGCACAACAGAAAGTCCATCAGACCCCTTTTCCTAATTACAACAAGGATAAGGGCAAGGCTGTAGTATCAGTAGTGATCCACGGCAACGTGAGTGATGTGGAAGCAGAAGAGTCTGCCGCAGCAAGTTCTTCCCTGGTACCAGCAGCTGTCAGGACCCTACAAAGGAGTCCAAAGTTCAAGTCTTTATTCAACCAGCTGGGATTTGGACCTGAGGCAAGAAATGCAGCAACAGAAGCACTCATCACAATAGCGGCAGAATCAGGAGCCACTTGTTTTACGGCAGAAGCTCATGCCAGCCGTGCTTTTTTGGAAACCACTAATGCCATAACCTTCACGGATGAAGATATGGAGGTTCAATACCCGGACCATAGACGCCCGCTCTATCTGTCTGCGGTAATAAAAAATGTTCAAGTCAGACGTGCTCTGGTGGACACTGGTTCTTGCTTGAACCTCATACCATTAAGCACACTCCAAGCTGTCGATCTGCCACACCGGAAGATCCAAGGCTCTCCCATGGAGGTGACCGGATTTGGAGGTATGACTGAACACACAATGGGGCACGTACAACTTGTCTTGAAGGTGGGGCCGATTGTGGCACTCACACGATTCCACGTGGTAAATGCGGAAACTCCTTATCATGTGCTCCTTGGCAGACCTTGGCTGCACAAACATAAATTGGTGTCATCCACCTACCATCAATGTGTTAAAGGGAGACTCAATGGGAAGCCAATCCGCATAGCTGCAAATTCCTGCCCCTTCGACCAGACTGAAGCTCATTTTGTTGAGGCAGCCCTCTATGATGACTTAGCATCCACGGAAGAGCCATCCATCGTGAGGCCATGTGGAACACCACTTCCTGCATGGGAGGACATTAAAGATGATCCTGAAATTGATTTACGGGAGCTGCTTCAGCGAAAGAAGAAAAGGAAAGAGCGTGAAGTTGAACAAGGGAGTGCGCCACAATGCGTGCGTGTCCAACTCCCTGATGGACGCATAGTCTACCGCTTATGAAGGTGCGTGGGGCCTGATTGCCCACAGCAAGAGGGTCCCACACCTGAAGAGGGTGGTCTGCAGCCCTCATGCCATTTGATACAGCAAGCTGAAAATTCTGGAAAAGTCGTGGTGGATCAACTACAGTTTACAACAATGAACTCTGAAGAGGTTACGGTGGACCACGCACGGTCTACGGTAACGAGTCCCCAAGTAGTTGCGGTGGATTGGACAAGGTCCATGGCAGCGAATACTAAAAAAGCCGCGAAGGATCAAGCAGAGTCTACCGCAACAAATCCTGGAGGATCTACGGTGGATCATTCATAGTCCACGGTAATGAATTTTGAACAAAAGGATGCGGTAGACCAGACAGAGTCCACGGCAAGGAGAAGAAAAGAGTCCACCACGGCTGAACCAAACCTGACTTCAAAAGAAGAACTTGAGGTAATTAATTTAAGCGATGATCCTGATATTAATAAGCCCATATCAATTAGCAAGTCTTTATCTGCCAAAGAAAGAAAATGCTTGATTGATCTGCTGCATGAGTATAAAGATGTTTTTGCTTGGGATTATCATGAGATGCCGGGGATAGACCCGGGATTAGTGGCCCATTCTTTGAATGTGGAGCCCGGTACCAGACCTGTGGTGCAGCCCATGAGAACCTTCCATACGGAAGTAGAGGCACAAATCACACAAGAAGTGAAAAAGCTACTTGCTGCTGGTTTTATCAAACCCATTCAGCATCCGCGGTGGCTGTCAAACATTGTGCCGGTCAAGAAAAAGAACGGGCAAATCAGATGTTGTGTAGATTTTCGGAATCTTAATAAGGCATGTCCGAAGGATGAGTTTCCTCTTCCAAACATGGACTTGTTGATAGATTCAGCCGCCGGTCATGCCATGTTTTCCTTTATGGACGGATTTAGTGGCTACAACCAAATCCGCATGTCCACCAGAGATGCTGAAAAGACTGCCTTTCGCACACCAATCGGCAATTTTTATTACACCGTCATGCCCTTCGGTCTTAAAAATGCCGGTGCCACCTACCAAAGGACTATGACAGCCATGTTCCACGATATGATGCACAAAGAAATTGAAGATTACGTGGACGACATAGTGGTGAAGTCCAAGAAAAGGGAGGATCATCTTGGAATCTTAAGAAAGGTGTTTGACAGATGCCGACTCTACAAACTCAAGATGAACCCCCTTAAATGTGCCTTTGGGGTGTCTGCTGGAAAGTTCCTGGGCTTCTTGGTCCACAACCGTGGAATTGATGTTGATCCAGCCAAGGCATCCGCCATTGCAACCATGAAGGCACCAACTTCTCATAAGGAATTGAAGAGCTTTCTAGGGAGATTGTCCTACATTAGGAGGTTCATCCCTGGTCTGGCAGCAGTAACAGCCGTGTTCACACCTCTGATGAAGAAAGGAGTTCCTTTTATTTGGTCCACGGCGTGCCAGCAAGCCTTTGAGAAGATCCAACAGATCATGACCAAGCTCCCCACCGTATGTGCTCCAGTCCCTGGCAGACCACTGCGTCTATACTTGGCTTCCAATAGTGAAGCAATTGGGGGCTTGGTGGCTCAAGAAGATGAAGAAGGAACCGAAAGGCCAATTTACTATGTTAGCCGAGCACTTAAAGACGCTGAAACAAGATACTCGGGGGCTGAGCGGGCATGTTTAGCCTTAATATATGCATCACAGCGTCTGCGGCATTACTTCTTGGCCCACAAAATCCAGCTGATAACTAAATCCCATCCAATTAGGAGTCTACTGCACAGACCAGTCCTTTCTGGCAGACTGGCCCAGTGGCTCTTGCAGTTGTCTCAATACGAGATAACCACCGAAACGCCTACAGCGATCAAGAGCCAAGCCATAGCAGATCTCCTAGCACAATTCCCAGGAGAAGATAGCTCATCAATCTCACATGAAGTGCCCGGGGAAATAGGAGAGGTCCTGCTGGCAGATCTGGCAGACTCAACATGGACGCTGAAATTCGATGGTTCTTCAACATCTAGCTCAAGTGGGGCTGGAATTGTGTTAGCAAGAGAAGATGGAAAGACTATAGCTAAGTCTTTCAAACTTGACTTCCCATGCTCCAACAACGCCTCAGAATATGAAGCTTATATCACCGGGTTGGTCATTGCCCACGAAATGGGGATAAAGCATCTGCGGGTAATTGGAGACTCCAATCTTATTATCTGCCAGACCAAGGGTGAGTTCTCCCTCAAGGAACCATCATTAGCATTGTACCGGGCCTTAGCTCAGAAACTAGAGGAAAAGTTCGACACTTTTGAAATTTCTCATGCCATGAGGTGCGAAAACCGGTACGCCGATGCCCTTGCAACCTTGGGTTCCCAAGTTTCATTTGAGGGATCAAAGGTAGATGTCACAATTGATAAGAGAAGCATGCCTATCACTGATCTGCTGAGAGAGAAATTCAAGGAACCAAACCTTGATGCAGAAGACTGGCGGACGCCTATAAAAGCCAAGCTCGTAGCACCTGAAGGTGTGGCAGACCTGAAAGTGCTCAAAGACTATGTGCTGATTGCTGGGGATCTCTACCGCAGACTGCCTGGAGGAGTCTTGGCAAGATGTGTGAACCTCCAAGAGGCAGCAAAGAAGCTAACAGAGGTCCACGAGAAGTGCTGTGAACTTCGGGATGGAATAAGCCTCTACCGCAGACTCCAGCGCCTGGGTTACTTCTGGCCCAGCATGAGTAAAGAGGCAGCAAGTCTACAGGAACAGTGCTCATTTTGCCAGCACCAACATGAATCCGACCAGATCTATGCAACATTTGTCTCTAGTGATTGGCGCACACCTTTTCTTGAATACCTTATTGAGAATATTCTACCGCAGACCAGCCAAGCAGCGGTTAGAATCAAGAAATTGGCCACAAGGTACTTCGTGGAAGGAGGCATATTGTTTCGAAAAGGGTTCCACGGTGACCCCTTGAGATGCCTCAGTCTGGCAGAATCTCAAACAGTGATGAAAGAAGCTCATTCCGGAGAGTGTGGAGAGCATCAAGGCAAGAAAAGATTGTATCAGCTGCTGTTGACTCTCGGCTATTACTGGCCAACCATGAAGAAAGACACGGCAGACTTTGTGAAATCTTGTCACACTTGCCAACTCCAAGCTAATCTCATTCACACGCATCCAACTAGTCTGCAGAACATGGCAACACCATGGCCTTTCCACACTTGGGGGCTAGACCTCATTGGACCGATCAACCCAGCTTCTGGTGGATACATCTGGATCTTGGTGGCCACCGAGTACTTCTCAAAGTGGGTTGAGGCCATTCCCCTTCGCAAGGCAACTGGTGCAGCCGTGGCAAACTTCATCCGTGAGCATATTATCACGAGGTTTGGCATCCCTCACAAAATCATTAGTGATAATGGCACTCCTTTTGTTAACAAAAATGTTAGAGAAGTTTTGGAGCATTATCGAATCAAGCACCGCAGATCCACGCCTTATTACCCTCAAGGCAATGGACAGGCGGAAGCAACTAATCGCATGTTATTGCGTATTTTGAGTAAAATGGTTTTTGACTACGGAAAAGGCTGGAATTCTCATCTGGCAGACACACTATGGGCCTACCGTGGATCAACCAAAACAGCAACGGGCTTCACCCCATTTTCCTCTAGTCTACGGCACTGATGCTATCTCACCCTACAGAATTATTAGTGCCTAGCCCAAGAATTTTGCATGGGATGGACTTAGAAGCTGATGCTGACATTTGTGCTGAAGCAAGAGTGGCAGACTTGGAAGGTCTGGAAGAAGCAAGAGAGCTGGCCTCAAGCCCGTAGTCTACGGTACCACCAGAAGCTTGCTGATGCTTATGAGAAAACGCTCCAGACCAGAATTTTTGCTAAGGGTCAAATGGTGCTGAAAACGGTGGATCACGTGAGAAGAGGTCTCCCCTCGCCGTCCAAATTTGCACCAAATTGGGAGGGGCCATACTTAATCCGTGAAGGCATATGACAGTGGCTACTACAAGCTATCCACCGCAGATGGCACGACCCTAGTGGATCCCATTAACGGAAAGTGGCTGAAGCGTTACTACTCGTAAGACTACCACTCTTATTAGCCAAGTATTTGGAATCTTTTGTTTTGGAACAATTGAAATCATGTTGTATTATTAACGAATCATGATATGCAATGTCTATGTTTTGCCAAGCAATCAAAGAACTATCACATGCTAAAGATTTTTTCTTGCAAAAGGCGATAGATTAGATATATCATGATTAAAAAAGATACGAACATGAGCATTCAAAGAGACCAAAACCTGGTCATTTGTCCAAAAGAAAAGAAAGAGACCAAAACTTGGTCATTTGTCCAAAAGAAAGGGCCAAAACCGGGCCACCACGAAACGTACATACAAGTGTGTAAGAATAAGGCTAAAACATAGTCATCACAAAAGAAGTGAGCATAAGAGCTACAAGAGTCAGTCAAGGAGGCTGTCAAGGAACGATCCACCACGTTCAGACCTGGGAACCACCCCTCCCGTGGACGTCATGGCATCCTGATAGGCAATCAACCTAGCCAAGGAATCCTGCAGAAGGGCGATCTGGTGCTGGAGTGCTTTTATCTCATCTGCGAGCCTTTTGCCAAATACACATTGGGCCATCTGCCGCAGACGCTCCATCATGAACCCCAAATCGAAGCCAACGTCCATAAGGTCTTGGATCACACTCCTCCATGCAAGGATTTGGGTCTTGGTCACATCCTCAAGGCTAGACTCGTCCATGGCAGCCAACACGCTCCCAAGCAGGGACATCATGGGTCCACCGAGCCCAATGCTGAGCTTGAAGCCTTTGGTAAAATCGCTATGTCCCGCAGACAGCCGTGACAGATAAGGCGAACAATCATTGGGAACCCAAAAATCACCAAAAGGCACCAAGGGCCCGTTGAAAGACCAGAAGAACTGCTCAGGGTGAGGATTGGGTGCCCTTGCATCGAACTCTCTCAAAAAGGCAGCAACTTCACTAGATAAGCTGCTCACATCAATGCTTGAACCAACTTCAACAGTGGGCCTTCGTGGTGGACTGACAACAGTGACTTCACCAGTGATCCCTACTTCATCAATCTCTTCCGACACATGCACGGCATCATCCACGCCTACAAAAAGGAAGAAACAGAAATCAATCAAACAAATCAGCAATGAAATTGCAACAAGCAAACGCATGATGAGATTAAGTCCATGAACGACTACCGTGACTTAATCAAATCCAAAAACAAAAATCTTCCATAGGGCAACAACCAAGTCCATGGAACGAAATTTCTTTCATAGGATGACAACCAAATCCATGAAACCAGAAATCCTCCATAGGGCAACAACCAAGTCCATGGGAAAGGAAATTTCCATAAGACGACAATCAAGTCTATGGCAAAGAATATATACATATACACATCCATAAGACAACAATCAAGTCTATGGCAACAAAAGACAAAACTCTCCATAGGACAACAACCAAGTCCATGGAACGAAAAGTTTTCCATAAGACGACAACCAAGTCTATGGAACAGGATTTTCCATAGGATGACAACCAAGTCCATGGAAACAAGAATTTTCCCATCAAGACGACAACCAAGTCTATGAAAGCAAAATATTTCATAAGACGACACCCAAGTCTATGGAATCAAACATTTCGTAAGACGACACCCAAGTCTATGGAATCAAACATTTCATAAGACAACGCTCAAGTCTATGGAATCAAAACATACGAGACAACAACCAAGTCCATGGCACGAAAAGTTTTCATAAGACGACAACCAAGTCTATGAAAGATATAACTTTTCAAAGAAAATGACAATCAAGTCTACAGAAAGAAATTCCCATATGAAGTGGAATTTCTTCCACAAACAACACTCCAGCTACTAAAAGAAGAGAAAGGAAGTTGGAATCCAAACTTACCTATGTTTTCCAAGTGGTCACTGCCAGCAAGTGCATCCACCGCAGAAGCACCAGCACCCTCAAATGGAGCATCATGACCTAGGTCCACCACGGACCCACTTTCCACAAGGCCTTGCGCATGGATCTCCTCAGGCATAAGAGCGCCTTCGACAACAGGGAAATCTTCGCTGGTGAAGTGACCGGCTGGTATGACAAAGCCGCCAGCTGGAATAGCTCTAAGGCTGGGGGTAACACCAAAGAGGGAAATCCCCTCCATCACGTGGGCTATAGAAGTGTCAGGACCTGCGGCCGACCAACGCATAACACATGCAACATACATGAATACACCGCTTACTTGCACAATTCAAAAAAAAAAGGGGGGGGGGCACAAGTTAAGGCATACCTGCACTAGTTAGAACTGGCTGCGGCAGTGAAAAAGAGATGGGGTCAACATCGGCGTCCACGGCACTATCATCGTCATGGCCAGCGTGGGGAACAATGGCTAAGTCTTCATCCATGGAACCAGCCGCCCCCACACTTGAATCGTCAGCTTCAGGCATATCTTCATCATCTGCGGTGGACTCCGCAGACACAATCTGCTCTTCAGGCATAAAGTCTGGGGCACTACCAAACAGGGAACCACTTGAAGAAGAATGGTCCTCTCCCATGGACTCAACGCCAATTCCGGGGCTATCTGCTGCACTCTTTCCTAAGTCTTCTGTCTGATCCACGGCAGCAGCACTTGGAGCATCCTCCTCCGGGGGACCTGCATCAATATCCTCCTCAGCTACATCTGAATCCTGGGGAAGGAACAAGTAACAATGTCAGAAAATATAAATACAACTTCGGGGAAATACAAAGGAAAGAAGAGGAGAGAACCTCTACAACAACCGTATCTCCACCAGATCCACCAGAACCATATACCACCTGCCACAGACTAAAATATGAGAAAAACACAAGGGAAAGATGAAATGAAGCATAAAGAAAGGACACAAGAACAACAAACGACTCACCTTTGGTCCACTCTTGCTTCTCGTGCGACCAGCTGCACCAAGGGGAAACAAAGGAGCAGTAAATTTCTTCTTGGGAGGTGAGGGAGTTGGCACCGCAGACGGTCCCTCCTCGTCCGTGGATGAAGAAATACTAGCCTTCTTTTGACCCTTTGATGGACCAGAAGCAGCACTCTTCTTGACCGCCTGCCTAGCAGGACTTACTCTCTTGGGCTTTAAGGGAGCAACAGTAGGCTCAACTGATTCTCCCACAGGAGCCGCCATGGACTCCTTTGCAGCAAGTGGTACCGAGGTGGTGGACTTACTCTCCTTTCCAACTTTTGTCTTCTTAGCAGGACTCACGGTGGACTCAATGGTTTCTTCCAAGGGAGCCTCAGTGGACTCCTCTGCAGTAGATGGCGCTGAAGGGGTGGATTTACTTTCCTTCCCAGCCCTTGTCTTTCTTTTAGGGGGAGCCACGACAGACTTGATGGATCCCTGCACAAGAGCCGTGGTGGACTCCCCTGCAGCAGATGGAATCAACAGTGGAGTCTTACCTTGCTTCGCAGCTTTTGCTTTCTTCGAAGGAACCTTCTTGGAAGAAGAAGCAGTAGGAGCTGACTTCTTCGGTGTCCTCTCAAAAACTGGATCTGTGGGGGCATCTCTCTTGTTCACCTTGCCACGCTTGGAGGGCATTATAAGTCGATCCTCCACGACATTGACAGAACTCCTCCAGCCGTCTGGTAGATGGATGGTGTAGGCGATCCAACCTCCTCTGGCACTATCCCACTGTGCAAACCCAAGTTTCTGGCTATTGGCATAGGATATGGCAGATTGGGAAGGCGGAGTGAGATAAGGATTTGAAGTCAAGTGCTTACGGTGGACTGACATGGGGGTTTTGTCACCCCTGCCAGCGATCACATAGTCCACCATGGACCGAGTGAGCCGTTGCCAATAAGCTCCCATAGACGGGGTGTTGAAGCCAAACCTGTGTCCACCAGGGATTAATACACGGGTACTCTCACCCCCCCAACGAGCAAAGGCACTACTCTTCAAAAAAGCTGTTAAGTCAGCAACACAACTTGTAGTCTCTTGTGGACCAACGGGTATTCCTTGATCAAGCCCAAACTGCCTTTGTACCCGCTGTGGACAGTAGGGAATGAAGGAAACACCCGTGGCAGACAAGATTGGGAGGAAGCCCGGGTTCACAGTAGACAAATAGGATAAACTCCGATAATCTTCAGCTTTCAAGTCACGGATCAAAGGAGTCGGCCCATAGAGTTTTCTGAAAATAGAGGCGCAAGTAAAACCGGGGTGGTCATCCCCGTATGGCCTGAACAATACATTCTCCTCATAATCTAGGGCTTCCACCAGATCGTGATCACGGGGTTTTAGACCCGCCCAGCGATAGACCAGGGGTAAGTTATCCCTGAAGCTTGGGAACTGATCTAAGAACTTCTGTGGCAGATCAGAAAACCTGCCCCAAGCGGCAGACCTATCTCTCGCAGCATAAATATAGCTAGTGGAATGTTCCCAAAAGAACGTTTGCAAGGCTGAAGTATTGAAAACAGTAGACAAAATAAAGCAAGAATCGCCCGCGATTTCGCAATCATGGAGCAGATTCAATTGCGAGTACAAGTGACCCAAGAATAAGGGTGCAAGAGGGAAACAATGTCCCACAGATATCCTAATAGCTAACGGAATAAAAGCAGTATTCACTGAGTAGCAAGGGAAATTGCCAAAGGTGCACTTACACAGCCAATATAAGATGAAGGCAGCACGGCGGATTGGAGCCTTCTTGTAGTTGATGAAAGTTGAAGGCCAACCACTTAGTCTGGTGGATGAATATTTCTTCAGAACAGCTGCAATCTCCTCCTCTGCCGCAGACAGCTTAATGTTTGAAAACGAATACTCACCAAGAATGGGGAGCATCCAGTGATTAGCCACATCCTCCAGAGTGGGTGTGAGCTCCCCCCAAGAAAAGAAGAAGGTGTGCGTTGAAGGGCACCATCTCCTCAACAGCTCGCGCAGGGCCTCAGTATCCCTGAACATGTTGCAGCTTCTAGAAATCAAGATGGCCCAATGAACTTCAGCGTCCACCAGATTATCCCAAAAATCAGAATCAAGGATTTCACGGTCCACCCAGTGAGACCAATCCTTGGAAGCAGCACAGAGGAAATCGAAATTGATGGGGGTTGCCTGGAGGTCTCCCTTTTGAATCAAAAGCTCAGAAATCTCCTCAAGACCTGGGACCCAAGCTTGGTCCACCGTGGGCTCCACCCCTGACACCGTCCAATCCCAATCCTCCACGGGGTGAGAGAAATCCACGGATTTGGGAGGGAACAATGGGGAGCTCGCGTACCACGGGTCAAGCAAAGGGGCAGCAAACCCTTCCTGTGGATCCTCGGCCTCGCCGGAGACGGGGGAGGGAGCTGCCAGCCCGGATTCGCCTGAAATGGGCGGAGAAACCATTGGGGCATCCACCATTGCCTCGGTGGACGCCGCTGGTGCTAGTGGGGGAGCCTCCAACGCCTCGCCTGAACCGGGTTGAGGAGGAGGACCCACCGGTGCTGTAGAGGAAGAAGCCATGGACTGCAAAGAGAGGCTAACAAATATCTTTCACAATGCTGGGTACGGGGAGAAGAAGGAGAACGGGGGAGGGAGACTCTTGTGTTTCTCTCTATTGCTAAAAAATCTCTTTCTCTTCTCTCTTGAAAACCCAAAGCACTATAAAGCCAAGCAACAATAAATGCTCAGGTGGCTGGTGGTTGAGGCTGTCATTCCCAAAATCCTAAGTAGATTTAATGATGGCCATGATGAGGGTGCTAGGGAGAGGGGAATTTAAAGAGAATATCAGTTCTAGTAACTGACATTCCCCATCTGCCACAACCCCATGAAATGAGGAACCCACGTACAAAAGAAAAAAGAGTGAAAAAAAAAGAAATACTACGACGTGCATGAGTGCACACGCATTCCACGGACTACTCACCCGAACCACACATCACGTGCGATTCGGGCTCGGGGGGCTAAATGTAGAGGCCTATTTTCTTCAGTCCACCACGGACCAAATCCAACACCCCAGTGATCCACCAGAGGCCCAAGGCCCAACAATACTGGTGATCCACGGTAGACCAAACATGGGAAAAATGGCCCAAAAGCCATCCACCGAGCCCAAAAGTCCAAGAGAAGAGAACAAGGCCCAGCCCACCTGTCCACCAAGTTCCAGTCTACCACGCAAGGGAGTTCTGAAATGATTTGAAAATGAGAGGGAGAATGGCCTTCAATACCATTTTTCCCTCCTCTCTTGGCACGGTGCTCAAGGCACTGAAGGGATACATTTCCAAAGAAAAATCAGACTTCCAAAGCTACAACAATCATGACAAAAGGCTGGATTTCTTCATTAACCAACAGATGAACATTACGGTTCCAGAAAATATGGTCTACGGCAGCCCAGAAAATGTGGAAAAAAGCTGGTCCTCCACACCACCCAGTGGTCCACGGCGAGTTGTCCAGCGGTCCACAGCAAACTCAGTCACCAAAGAAACGATCTGCGGCGGCACCAGCTGCGGCCAATGACGAAGGAAGTGACGAAGAGGATGAGGCAAGGCTGAAAAGACTAAGAAATCTCCCATGGCCGCCCAAATCATTACCATCTGAAGCTGGTAATGATGAGAAGCCAGCTGGGTATTTTCTTTATCCACTGGTCACGGTGGACCTCAGCACAAACCAGTCCACGGCAGCACCAGCTGGGACGAAAATGATAATCAAGCCTAAAGGAGACTTGAGAAATCCGCCATGGCCACCACCACTCGAGGACAACGACCACCACAGCCCAGCACTCCGGTGGTCCTTGCTCCTCCACATCATGGAAGCTTAGGAAGCAAGGTTTGGAGGTAGGGGAACCAATTTACTTCAATTTTGATTGATCTGCCGTAACAAAAATGGCATTGATCTGCTGGGGAGAAATGCCAAAAACGGTAAGTTCAAATCTAATTAATGCAAAACGTGCTTGAGTCAAATCACCTTAAATATTTCAGGCCATTACCGAGCATTAAATGCTCGTCACTTCCTCCCTCATTAATGGCCTGAAACTCGCCGTTCACCGCAGATCAAATCAGATCTGCGGCGGATGAAAACCATCAGCTCAGCCCCAAAACATAAAACCTTGTCAAATCTCAGCCCTCCTATCTCTTGGTTAAACAAAGATTCTCATGATGACGAGGATAACAAGAAAAACCATTAGATATGCACACCATTATAAATAGGGGTGAGAAGAAGGAAGAAGGGGTTGGCTTTTTTTTTTACTGGTCAGAATCCTTAGACTGAAAATTCTCCATTAGAGCTTACTTCAAAAGCTCCAGAAAATACAAAGCCAACAGCAGTCCACGGGACACTTCCCGTAGGTCCACGGTAGACTAAAAAACACTTTTGATCTGCCACAACAGAAAATTCCCAACAAACACTCAACCAAACACACAGTACTGGCTCATGTACGTTTTGCAAAGTAAATGGTTCTCTTCCTACTCCCAAATCCCTCAAGTTCCATGATTTTTGTGTTTCTTTGATCTGCACTTCTTTTCTTGCAAGCTACAGAAAAAGGTCAGATGCACTATGTCCAGCCTCTGATCCACGGCACAGGACTTTGATTTCCATTACTTGTTGTATTTGTCACATTTACTGTATTTTCCACCACTGAATGTGTAAATGTGTGATGTATTCTCCCATGTGTTGCTCTCCTTGTGTTGTAACTATTGAATGCTCTGGTAGACGTAAAGTTCAAAATTATAAAGTTTATTTTGATCTACGGCATTAGCTTCGTTGATCCACCGCAGCCACCTACGTGAGGATTGCAGCCCGGTGGACTAAAGAACGCAAGAGGGAAATGCACCATTAGCCTCTGAGTGGTCTACCACACTTGGAGTAGAGTTTTGGGCTCAACATCCCCCACACACACAAACTCAGCCCGTATTTAGCCCGTCCGTGGATTAATACGTGGCCCATCGGTGCAGAAATTTTGTGCATCCACACATACTAATTAAAAGAATTGATCCATCTCATGTTATCATTTTGGCAAACTTAACCTTGTTATGAGATAAACCTACTAGTTTAAAGAATTGATCTATCTCATGTAACCAATTGGTGAAAATCTATGAATCTTGACCACCATCAAATGTAGATGCCTCTAACATTACCATTGTGCACCGGGCTAGGAGTTTTTCCAACCTCGACGTAGTATAGAGCCCACTAAGATGTTACCACAGCTTCAACCAAATAAATTGAAGAAGCAAACGTGTCATGCACTGTTTGAACTTTGAACACTAAAGGATAGCCCACTGTGTTACTTCGTGGGTCGGACCACATGTGTTAATTGGGCCGGCATAATACTCCAAAATTCCAACTATATTGCTTCAGGCCTTCCCCATATATTTTTTTAACTGAGAACATAGTTCAAATCAAAAGATGGGTCCACGCTGACCCAACAGATCCACACGAAAGTCTCGGTCCGAGCAACAGTCGAGGCTAGGTCTGGTGGGGTCGAATCTGCAACAGTATTCTTGGGTTTGTCATCTTGGTGTCATCAAATCGGGCAATGGGTTCTCAACAAACTTTTGGTGTGGTTCGGCTTTAATATTTTTTGTTTTGGATTCTGTTTGTGGTGTTTGCAATCGGTTGTTTTGGCTATGACGTCATTGGTTGGGTGTGGCTACCAGAGATGTGGGTTGTTTTGGGGTTTGATTTGGATTACCTGGTGGATGTATTCACGACAGTGCGGGGATGGGTTGGGTTTTGGGCTGTAATAGGGTTTGGGAAATTTTATGTAAGATTGTATCTCCATTTGAGTACACTAGTGTGTTTATTTAGACTGTTAGGACTAAACCCTAATTCTAATTGACCGGAAAGCTCAATTATTGAATTACAAAAATACACTTGAGTCTAGGAAATTAAAATAATATAATATACTAATAATCTAATTAACTAACAAGACCTAAAATAAAATTGAAGTGACCAATAAAAATACAATTGACTTCAAAAATTAAATAAAAATGATTTCACGCTTCCCACATCATAAATACTGTTTACAAGCACAATGCTCATGAGTGAAAGCCCTAAACAATGAGATGTTCTCTCTTTCTTAGGTGACCACAGTAAATAATTCATGAGCCAATAATACAGCTCCTTCACCATAGCATATGTATTTTAGAGTTAAAAAAAGGTTTTTCCAAATTCTTTTTAATGATTGTTGAATAACTTCAAAGAGAATCAAATCAAAACAGGCATCATGTATCAGGTCCTCTTATATTAGAAATTAGAGGTATAAACTTAAAGCGGTATAACATTTTTTTTATTGAAAAGGATGACAATCTTAGGCATTACCGGTGTGCGGCTTCCATCAAACATGTACGGGAACTCGGGAAGGCATCCTTGGTCACGTTCATGTTAGCCACTCTAGTTGTTGCCTGATCTCGAATGAAAGGGTGATTTACTAGTTGTGACGCTGTAGGGCGTGCTGGAGGGTCTCGCTGCAAGCATAGCTTTATAAAACTCTTTGCATCATTCCAAAGGCTTTCAGGTATTTGAGGGATATCTTTACTGTTTCCAATTTTGAATATTGCTGCCACCTGTTGAACCCAACATAACGTAACCATTTTGTTCCAAACAAACACTTCAAAATTGATCTAACAAAAAGAGTTCTCTGAAAAAATAATAATAATAATAATAATTTTCTGAATATCCTATTTCGCACCCCCTCAAGCTGGCTCCATGGTGGTTTGGAAGTTGCCATTTCAAGAATTGTACATCCCAAGCTCCAAATATCCACAGCTAGACTGTAGCCATTTGTATTCATTACAACCTGAGATTAAAAAAGAAGATAGGAACATGAGTTACACAAACCTTAGTGAACAGTAGTTGGAAACATGAAACTGAGGGGGAAAATGAGGATAATGTGCATGTCAGTAAAAAGAACAGAGAGAGGGAGTTGGTGTGGGAAGGAGAGACAAAGAGCATATACCTCAGGTGCCATCCAGTAAGGACTTCCCTTGAAAGAGAGCATTGAGGAACTAGCTGTTATCTGGTTCAGAATAACCAAAAATCAGAATTGCTTTTCATGATTACCAGGAAAGCAATTAATTAAAAAAAATAATATATATACTATTCTCACTGTTCATAGGTCAAATATTGTTCTGGGCTAACTAATATGTCATGCTTGCTTCATACTAGTAAATCACATGCCCTTCATTCTAATGGTTGCATAGTAAATAAATGTCTGTGTGTGAGAAAGAGAGGGGGAGAGAGAGAGAACTTAAAATCTTATGATATTTTGGGGTTCAAATATCTGAAAGTCAAAATTAATTTTCATTACCAGCATTACATAAACAGCATTTATTTCACTCTTACTTTGGCTTGAGCACATTATTGTTCTAAGAGAGTTGTATGCTTTTGTACTAAAACTACCCCCAGTATTCTAGAAGTAAACTTCTGTTTATGGGGTAAGATAAATGTACATGTTTAGCCATGCCAAAGTCCGCCAACTTGATTTCACCATTAGGATCTACCAAAATGTTTCACATAGGTTAGATAGGAGAGTTCACATAGGTTAGATAGGAGAATTGTGTTAGTAGTCCTATATATAAATAGGACACCTCACAACACATTGTAATCATCCAAAAATATCAAACAAAGAGAATATAATAAAGATGTAGCCCATTGGCTACATCATGTGGACGTAGGCTCACATAGTCGAACCACTTGAAAACCCTAACCTCCATATTCTCTTCCTCTCTCTATCACTCTTTTATAATATTCCATTGTCATTAGATTTAGGTTTTCTACATGGTATCAGAGTCCTAAAGCTCACACGAGTCAGTTCGATCCTGTGACATCAGTACAGCCACCATCATCCTTTTCCGCATCTTCAAAAAAAAAAAAAAAATCTTCCCTAGCACCACCGCACCGCCATTACCACCATCACCATCATCAAGATTGGCAACACGCACCCAGATCTGTTTATCCATGTGCATTAAGAGGTGAATATCTGGTTTTTATTTTGTATTTTGTTTTGTGGACTTCTATTGTTTAGTTGTCAACATACACACTGCTAGAGTTTTGGGAGAAGAAAATTCTTGAAGAAAAAAAAAGAAGACGGTGGGTGAGAAAAAAAAAAAAAAGGCAACACTGGAAGTTATTTTTGAGATCTTGGTTTTAACCAAGGTGCTGTGTTGGTGCGTGAAGAAAAATAAATAAATGAAGAAGAAAGAAGAACCAAGGTGCTGTGTTGGCACGTGAAAAAAATAAAAATGAAGAAGAAAGAAGACACTGGGTTGTGTTGGTGAGTAAAGAAAAAAAAGAGAAAAAAAAAAAAAAAAAAAAAAAAAGATGATGATGAAAGAGCTTGACCTAAAGTCACCAGAAAAAAAAAAAAAAAAAAAAAAAAAAAAAAAAAAAATGTAGCCCTAGCATCTTACAACCACTTATTCAAGTGACTACCACCTTCAATCGATAGATCAGAAGCCGATCTACACAAAGCCGCAAAAAATCGGCACAATCGGAGTAAGGACGCACCTCCAGCGCCGCCAGAACCACCGCATCTCTGATCTACCATCTCCCGTCGCCTATACACCAAATAAACACCATAAATCGAAAGATAAGAGGCCGATCTATTCAATGGAGCAAAAATAAGGCCGATCCGATGTATCACGTGCCCTCACGCGCCACTGACATTTCCTGCCATCCGATCCACTCGCCCCAGTCTCAGCACGCGCCTCTAGCTTCTTCCTGCCACGTGTCGATCATCGAATGGAGCCACGCCAACCACTACTGATGTCAGCCCTAGGTCTCTACAGCTTACTGCTGATGTCAGCAGACCCTGGAAAAAAAAAAAAAAAAAAAAAAAAAAGTCATTTTATTTTCCTTTGTATGCCTTTTTATTTTATTTGCAATATTCAAAAAAAAAAAAAAAAAAAAAAAAAAGAAAACTGGCATTGACCAGTAAGAAAAAAAGAAAAAAAAAAATTTCAAATTTCAAAAAAAAAAAAAAAAAAAAATGTGGGATATACTTTTTTTTTAATTTTATCTTCATGAGCCAAGATCGAGCCAAGCCATAGAGCAACTGAGTTGAGATCTTGAGCCAAGACCGTTTGAAGATCCGAGCCTCTGAGCCATTAAGTCGTGATCTGAGCCATTGAGCCATGATCCGACCAAGCCAAGCCGAGATCTACTTCAAGCCAAAATCCAAGCCACCGAGCCTCTGAGCCGAGATCCGAGCCATCGAGCTGAGATACGAGCCAAGCCGAGTTGAGCCAAGATATTTGAGTTATTCTGTTGTAAACAAACTCAAAGGTTTCATTAAAATTATACCTTGAGTTTGAGGGGGAATGTTAAGGAATCCCACATAGGTTAGATAGGAGAGTTCACATAGGTTAGATAGGAGAGTTGTGTTAGTAGTCCTATGTATAAATAGGACACCTCACAACACATTGTAATCATCCAAAAATATCAAACAAAGAGAATATAATAAAGATGTAGCCCATTGGCTACATCATGTGGACGTAGGCTCACATAACCGAACCACTTGAAAACCCTAACCTCCATATTCTCTTCCTCTCTCTATCACTCTTTTATAATATTCCATTGTCATTAGATTTAGGTTTTCTACAAGAAGTTAACAAAGCTGCAATTCCTGGAACAAACAACTAAAGAACCATGATTACAATTGATACCCAAATACCTGTGCACTGTATTCCTTCCATGTAAGTAGGCGAGCCCAGAAACAATCTGCCTGGTATAATTTTGAATGACAGGTTCCTTGAAGGCACCATATTCTTGAAGTAATTTGTGGATTGAGCCACCAGAGACATATTCCAAATAAACTGAGAGTGTTTCCTCACCCTGAGAACATGGTAACCCAGAATTATTACAAATGCAGGATCCGCCATTCACATCTTACATAGATTTGAACGTGAAAAGTCCTTTTTCTTCCTCTCTGTGTCTTGCCTATCTATATTATTGTGTACGTGTGTGTGGTTGTGTGTGACTGTGCATAACTATTGGCCTTTATGAGATCAACATTTACCAATTCACTTCCATAGTATCGAACAATATTTGGATGTGAAAGCTGACTAAGCAAAATTATTTCCTCTTGACAAGAAAAGATTCAGTTAGAAATTTATAGCCATAAAACAATATGATGAATATTTTGCTACACCTAAAACAAGCATAATTTTTTTTTTTTTTATTACACAAAACAATATGTACAGATTATCACTAAAACTAAACTTAAATATTATACACAAGCAACAGAAAAGAAAAAGAGAAAGAAAAATGCATACCACGTGAACAGTGACAGTTAATGCACCAGTGTAAGGCACCTCCAAAACTCACGTTAAATACTACTCCAAATCTCAAATGGTGGTCTCTGTCTTTGCTCCAAATGGTGTCTCTGTTTCAAGTTCAAGCTCAAGCTTCTACAACAATGGCAGCAACACTTTTTTACAAAAAATGATGTCTATGTGTTGACGTGTGTATAGCTAGGGATTATTTGACTTTTGTATTAGCTGTTAATTAGTAATTACATTAGCTGTATTTAATTGTAATTATTTTCCTTTTCTGTATTCCCTTGTATAGCTTTATATACCTCCATATTGGAGAAGAATAAAATAATCAGCTCTATTTTAACATGGTATTAGAGCCACCCCTTGGGTGTTGGGCAGATCTCCCCCCTATTATGATCCACGTGTTTGGTTGGTCCGCCACACGTGAGAGGGCATATTAAAGTGAGAGTCTTGTCTCACATTGACCAAGTATTCTTGAGTTGTGTAATTTATAAGCTATGGGCATCCCTCATCTGTCAAGGAGTCTTTTGAGATTGAGTTAGGCCCATTGGAGTTTAACATATTAAAGTGAGAGTCTTGTCCCACATTGACAAAGTATTCTTGAGTTGTGCAATTTATAAGCTATGGGCATCCCTTATCTCTCAAGGCGTCTTTTGAGATTGAGTTAGGCCCATTGAACTTTAACATGGTATCAGAGCATTGATCCGATAATATTACCCTATTTTTTTCTAGCGACTTTTACCCTAATATACTTATAAGTTTTTCCGCTGCCACCGTCGCTGGAAACTACTCAGCCACCGCTACTGCTGTTCCAGCCACCACTGCTGCTGTCCCAGCCACCATTGCTGCTGATTACTGCTATTCTTCCCATTATTTTTCAATATGAGCGATGCTACCCCTTCCCCTACTATTGTGACTATGCACAAGACAACATGTCTCTACAAATCACTCCAGAAAAATTGAATGGCTCGAATTATTCCACATGGTCTCAAAGTGTGGAGATGTATATCACGGGAGGAGGAAAAATGCAGTATTTAACTGGAAAAAAGCCCAAACCAGTTGAAACAGATGCTGCTTACCCTAAATGGGTGGAGGAGAATGCCATAGTTAAATCTTGGCTTCTTAATTCAATGATTTCTAATGTTAGGGCAGTTTTTCTTCGTCTCCCTACTGCTCATGATGTTTGGGATGCGGTTTCTCAAACCTATTTTATTGGCAAGGATGCTTCACAAATATATGAACTCCGATGTCGAGCTCATGAGACACACCAAAATGGTAAGTCTTTGGTTGATTACTATGGTGCTCTTCAACTTATTTGGCAGGAATTGGATTACCTTCGTCCGAGTGCAATGACGTGCTCGGCAGATGTTGCTATCCAGAAAAAAGAGATTGAGGAGAATCGTTTATATGATTTTTTGGCTGGTCTTGATCCTAGTTTGGACCAAGTCCGGAGTCAAGTGTTGGCTCAAATCCTCTTCCTAGTGTTCGTAATGCTTTTGCCTTCGTACGTCATGAAGAGCTTCGTCAGGCTACTATGATGGCTGTAAAATTTCATGATGGGTCTGCTATGGTGGTTGGTGCTTCTTCTCGGCCTTTACCGATGGTTCCAGATATGAGTTTCGGTAATTCTCGACCTCCTTCAGTATCTCCTAGGTCCAAAGTTTCTAGCAATAGGAAGTGCACCTACTGTAATGATACCAATCATATCCGAGAAACATGCTTTAAATTGAATGGGTATCCAGAATGGTTTGTTCAGAAGAAGGGAACTCAAACAAAGGGGAACAATTTTGAACCCAAGGCTCATCACATCTCTATAGGCTCTCAGGCTTCTATTCCCTCTCAGGTAGATCAATCTACTCAACAGGTTTCTTTGGCTAATGCTTCTACTTCCTCAGGCAACACAGGTAATTTTGGATTCACTGAGAGTACAACTTCTGTTTCTTGTAATAAACCTTGGATCATTGATTCAGGGGCTTCAGATCATATGACCAATGACTCAAAACTATTTACACTTTATACTACTACTCCTAGAAATACTGTTAAGGTTGCTAACGGTCTTTCTACCCCAGTTCTTGGGGCTAGTTCTATTCCTTTATCATCATCTTTGTCTCTTTCATCAGTTCTACATGTTCCTAGTCTCTCTAATAATTTAATGTCAATCAACCAAATTACTAAACATCTTAATTGTTGTGCAATCTTCTTCTCTACTCATTGTCTTTTTCAGGATATTCTTACGAAGAAGCTGATTGGTCTTGGTAAAGAACGTGGGGGCCTGTATTACTTGGATTTGAAAGAAGCACCTATGTTAGAGGCTGGACATGTGTATCAAGTGGGAACAGAAGAGTCTAAGGCTAGGGAGAAGATTTGGTTATGGCATAGGAGATTAGGACATCCTTCATTTCAGTATTTGCAGCATCTTTTTCCATCTTTGTTTTCTAAAGTCAATGTTTCTAATTTTCATTGTGAACCTTGCATTTATGCAAAGAATCATCGTGTTTCATTTCCTTTAAGTTTCAATAAAAGTGATGTTCTTTTCTCTTTAATTCATACTAATGTTTGGGGTCCATCTCCAATTCCTACATATACTGGTGTTCAATGGTTTGTTTCGTTTATTGATGATTGCACACGGGTATCTTGGGTATATTTGATGAAAACTAAAAGTGATGTATTTCCTATCTTCCAAATTTTTCATCAAATGATTCGTACCTAGTTTAATGCTCAGGTGCAAGTTGTCAGGTCTGATAACGGGAGGGAGTACCTAAAAAAGGGTTTCAATGCCTATTTTCAACAGAATGGCATCATTCACCAAACTTCTTGTGTAACTACCCCACAACAGAATGGTATAGCCGAGCGTAAAAATCGTCACCTCCTGGAAGTGGCTCGATCTTTATGCTTTGCTATGCATGTCCCAAAACGTTTTTGGGGTGATGCCATCCTCACAGCTGCATTTCTTATAAATCGTATGCCATCCCGTGTCCTCCAGTTTAAAACCCCTCTCCATACTCTATCTTAGTATCATTCTCTTCCTTCTCTTCTCAGTATCCCACCAAAAGTTTTTGGGTGTACTTGTTATATTCATGTTCATCAACATCAACGTGGTAAGATGGATCCTCGTGCCCGTAAGTGTCTTTTTGTGGGTTATTCTGCTACTCAAAAAGGGTACAAGTGTTATCATCCCCCTTCTGGAAAAGTGTTTGTATCTATGGATGTTACCTTCCTTGAACAGGAAGCTTATTTTCCAAGGAGAGCTTCTGACACTTCTCTTCAGGGGGAGATTGGAAGTAAAGAAAAAGAGAAGTTGTCTTGGGATGAAATGACAATACCTATTGTGTCCAAAGTGGAGATCACTCCACCAACTCCATCTGAATTACCTGAAGAAAGGGAATTGAGAGTATATGCAAGAAGGAAGAAAAACCAGGATCAGGATGCTCTTCAGGACAGTCAGACATAAGGATGGCAATGGGGCGGTATGGGTCGGGTTTCGCCCCGCCCCGCCTCGACCCGACCCGTTTAGATACCCGCCCCAAAAAACCCGTCTACTGCCCCGCCCCGCCTATTTTAACGGGTACCCGTTTAACCCGCCCCGACGGGTACCCGACCCGACGCGATTTATTTTTTAAAGGATTTTTTCAATCGGTTTCTTCAGATCCGGTCAACGTGGAGCTCAATCAGCCGTTGGATCGGATCTGACCAAACCACCATCATCGATCATCTGAGCCACCGTCGATCTGAGCCATCAGCTGAATCCAAACAAGATCTGAGCCACCGTCGATCTGTGCGTACAGATCCAGTTCGTGGGTTCTGTTGCGCTCCGTTCTTCAGACCCGATCTGTCCACGCCTCCGCTGCAAACCCACGCCGTGAAAGATGCTACGCCGTTGATGGTTAAGACCCACGAGTCCAAAGATCCGGTGAGATTCGGAGATTCGGAGAGGGAGAGATTCGTGGGTTTTTTAAATAGTTCCGGTGAGATTCGTGGGTTTTTAAAACAGTTCCGGTGAGGTTCTGAGATTCGGGTTTTTCAAAAAACCCGACCCGTTAAAAACCCGATTAAGACCCGTTTAAAACCCGTTTTCAGTTAAAAACCCGACCCGACACCCTGTTACATAAACGGGGCGGGGCGGGTTTTTTGAGGCGGGGCGGGTCGGGTACCCGTGGGTCACGGGTCCCTTGCCATCCCTAGTCAGACAGACCCCACTCTTGAACAAGACCAACCAACTGCTTCCTCTGAGAATATCGAACCTGAGGTAATTCCTGAACTTTCTTTCCCAATTGATACTCGAATAAAGTCTAGTGTTTCTATAGATTCTATTGATCCAGTGGATGATTTACCTATTGCTTTAAGGAGACAGTCCCGTACTTGTCAGTCAAAATATAAATATCCCATTTCGAACGATGTATCATCTCATCGTTTATCTGATTCCTATATAGCTTTTGCAAACCATTTGTCTTCTGTATCCACCCCTGATAATTTACAGAATGCTCTTGGTAATCCAAAGTGGAAAAGTGCTATGGTTGAGGAAATGGAAGCACTCCAGAAGAACTCTACTTGGGATTTGGTTGAACTACCTGAAGGCAAGAAGGCTATAGGTTGCAAATGGGTTTTCACAGTGAAGCATAAAGCTGATGGATCTGTGGAAAGTTATAAGGCTCGGTTGGTAGCCAAGGGTTATACACAAACCTATGGAATTGACTATCATGAGACTTTTGCACCTGTGGCCAAGATTAATACAATTCGAGTTCTTCTGTCTTTAGCTGCAAATTTAGATTGGCCCTTGCAGCAATTTGATGTGAAGAATTCTTTTTTGCATGGGGAATTGGAGGAAGAAGTATACATGGATCTCCCTCCTGGTTTTACTACGGTCTTTGATGTTGGAAAGGTTTGTAAGTTGAACAAATCTTTATATGGGCTAAAACAGTCTCCACGAGCATGGTTTGGCAAGTTCAGTCAATCTATGAAGAATTATGGGTTCAAACAAAGTCAAGCTGATCATACTTTGTTCCTTAAATGTGATAGAGGTAAACTTACAGCTTTGATTCTATATGTTGATGATATGGTAGTTACAGGTAATGATGAAGAAGGAATTAGAAGGCTGCGAGATTATCTTGCAAAAGAGTTTGAGATGAAGGACCTAGGTGCACTAAGGTATTTTTTGAGCATTGAGGTTGCTCGATCTAGGCATGGTATTTTTCTGTCTCAACGAAAGTACGTTTTGGACCTATTAACTGAAACTGGAATGCTAGCTTGCCAACCTATTGATACTCCTATTGAGCAAAATCACAAATTGGGGGATGATCGTGTTGATCAGGTTCCAACTAACAAGGAGAGGTACCAAAGGTTAGTTGGGAGATTGATTTACTTGTCTCACACACAACCTGACTTGGCTTATGCTGTAAGTGTGGTGAGTCAGTTTATGCATTCACCTAATGAAGTCCATATGGATGCTGTTCATCGAATTCTCAGGTATCTGAAATCCGCACCTGGTAAGGGTTTAATGTTTTCTAAACATGGTCATCTAGAGGTTGAGGGATATACAGATGCTGATTGGGCAGGATCAATTACTGATCGGAAGTCTACTTCTGGATACTTTACATTTGTTGGAGGAAACTTAGTCACATGGCATAGTAAGAAACAAAATGTTGTGGCTAGGTTGAGTGCAGAAGCAGAATATAAAGCCATGTCGCATGGTGTTTGTGAGTTGTTGTGGTTAAGGATCTTGATGAGGGAACTGGGTTTCAATCTTGAGAAACCAGTAAATCTTTACTGTGACAACAAAGCTGCTATCAGTATTGCACATAATCCAGTTCAACATGATCGTACTAAACATGTTGAAGTGGATAGACACTTCATCAAGGAGAAGCTAACTGATGGGATTATTAGTGTGCCTTTTGTGAAATCTGAGGATCAGTTAGCAGATATCTTGACAAAGGCAGTATCAAGTCGAGTTTTATATTCCACACTTGTCAAGTTGGGCATCCAAGATATCTATGCACCAACTTGAGGGGGAGTGTTGACGTGTGTATAGTTAGGGATTATTTGACTTTTGTATTAGCTGTTAATTAGTAATTACATTAGCTGTATTGGTTAATTGTAATTATTTTCCTTTTCTGTATTCCCTTATATAGCTTTATATACCTCCATATTGGAGAAGAATAAAATAATCAGCTCTATTTTAACACTATGTTTAAGGATCTGTTTCATAATTATTGGAAAGAAATAATAAGTAGCAAAACTTAAAAAATTCAACCTTAGAACTCTCTCTCTCTCTCTCTCTCTCTCTCTCTCTCTCTCTCTCTCTCTCTCTCTCTCTCTCTCTCTCTCTCTCTCTCTCTCTCTCTCTCTCTCTCTCTCTCTCTCTCTCTCTCTCTCTCTCTCTCTCTCTCTCTCTCTCTCTCTCTCTCTCTCTCTCTCTCTCTCTCTCTCTCTCTCTGGAAATTCTAAATTAGGTGTTGAGATTTTGTTTACAAAATTATATCCTAGAGAAATTTGATGGATACCAATTATTGGAGACCCACTGCAAGTCAAGCAAGTCAAGACCCTGTAGGTGGTGGCGGAGGAGAACCCACCACAGGTGATTGGCAAGAAGAGGTCTATCAAAAGGTAATATGCCATCGATTTTTACTTTTTTCATTGGATGAAGTTCTCTCTTTTTTTTCTTTTTTTTGGATAAGCTGGATGAAGTTCACTTATGACAGATTTGGGCTTAATTGCAACAATAAATAATTAATTTTTATGGAAACCCACAGTGGATGACTACACTTTCATATTTTTCTCCAATATGGAACTTTAGTGGCTGATTTCCATTTTATTCTAGAGATTCTCTTTTGCTGTGCTTGTTTGTCCTTCGTATCATGAATTTTTAGCACATTTAGGGGTGCTTGGTAAACCATAAAAACTAGAACTTTAAACTAGTTTTTTTTTTGTTAGTTTGTTTAATCGATTGATAATCGCGTGGATGAGGATATTCGAGTTGGGTGCTACTTGTTGTCTAGTGTTTGCCTAACTCACTATATATATATATATATATATATACATTTGATAACATAAGATAACTTCTCTCAGAGAGTTGCAGTCGCAGAGTATACTGTATAGCAATCCTTACTGATATCAAACTCTTACGGACAACTGATCCCATCCACCAGACCCAATTGTCGGGTAATCTAGGGGCATTAAAAAAGAAAAAGAAAAAAAAAAAAAAGGGATTATTTTGTAAAATACTAAAAAAAAATTAATTATGAGATGGTATTTTTAATTCTTTGGTTGTGTTTTAATTAATAGTTTTTTTAGTTGTGCAGCAGATTGAGTTATTTTACTTCTTACTTGATTTGACAAAAAGTGCTTTTGGTGAATTCAATTGGAGAGAACATGGTCAGAGTGGGGGTTAGGCAATGATGTAAAGGATGTTTATGGGTGGTAAGATTTATTAAAAAATGATAATTCTTATTAAAAGGATTATAGGAAAATCTCAACACTCATTATCTGGAGCCAGAATAATATGAAAGAAAGGCATTGAGAGTAGTTTGTAGAAAATTAGTATTTGATTAATTGTAATTGGGTTTATCTAGCAAGTTGGTTTGGTGGAGTGCCTATCAGGAAATATGTGGGTTAACATGAAGTAAAAGTGGACCACTTGTACCCTGAGTGTAGTGCCCAGAAGTCCCCACCACTCATTTTTCTTCTAGATTTCTCCATATCTCACCGTAGCTCTCCCTCTCACTCTTTCATTTTCTTTCTTTTTCACCAGCACACACACACACTCTCTCTCCCACTCTCATTTGGTCACTCCCTCTCTCTCTCTCACCGGTTAACACCACAACCTCTGGTGGGATTTACCAGAGAAAATCTATAGGAGACTTTTCTAGGCTCCATTAACTTCCAATATTTTAAGGTAAAAGCTTTAAGTTTGAGGTTTTTATATTTTGTTAGTTTCTTTCCAAATCTAAGTAACCTTAGTGTTATATGTGATTTAATCTTAGCGACTTTAATGATATTTATGTGATTAAGGAAATGGGTTTTGATTTTGGTGGATTTATTTGAGAGATGGTTAAGGGTTTTTGATAAGAGTGTTTATTTGAATATTTGCCTAGTAAAGATACAATTTTTTGTCTACCATGCTTTCCCTTTAGTGAGTCATTTGGAATTCAGTGGTATAATCAATAATGCATTCACTCTTGACGAATTGGAAGAAAGTTGGAAATGAAAAAATTGTACTTTTTTCAATCATTTAGGAAATGATCTAACTTTCTTCGTAAAAATATTGCTGAGAAATCATGTGAGGACTTGATGACATTCATCTTGTTTCATCCAATAAAGTGCTTATAAAAAGAATTCAGGGATTGATGATGGATGAGATGTTTTACTTTTCACTATGAAATCATTTTTTCAAAGGCACACAACATAGAAAAAATAAATATTTGTTCGTAGGTAAACAAATTTTATTTGCAACTTTTTACATGTCACGAAAAACTACTAATGAAAATGGAATTTCATCATTACAAGCATAATGTACTTCAACATTCAAACTTCAAAAAAATTTCAAATGTTTATGAATTGTGCCTATGGCTATTAAAAACTAGAAAATCAATAGCTTTTCCACTTGTATTTATACTCACTCTTCTAGTTTTTACTACAACTACAAAATGAGCACTTTCAGTCATACAATATTGTCAAAACTAACAAACTAAATGGATGATTTTATAACGAACTCTTTGATTTTGTGCATTAAAAAGGTAAATTGCTGTGAACTTTATTATCAACCATCGATACTTTTTTGGATTTAAAAAAAGTTTAAATTTCATTTTGATAGATCATAAATGATTGAGTTGTATTTAAAATAAATTATTTTTTGTCTTTTCTTTTGTTTATATTTTGTTAATATTAGTTTTCAATTTTACTATATTTCTCATATTCTTGAATGGTCAAAATTTGTTAGTTCATGATACCCCCCCCCCCCCCCCCCCCCGCCCGCACGCGGAGCAATGATGATACATGCATGGTTCTCTCAAAAAAAAAAAAAATGACATGCATGGTGAGTGATTATTCAGTAGTCTCGAACTGCAAGTTAATGCGTAGTCTCCCTCTCACATGAATGGTGGGTCCCACTAATTAAATTTATGGTGTGGCCCACTACTATGTGAGAGGTGGAATACGCATTTATTTATAGTCCGAGACTACTAAATAATTTTCCCATACATGGTACGTAACTGCTACTTGCCTATCTTGTCAAACAAGGTTATTTATTTCAAATTTAGTAACCAGAGGTTAAGTGATAGCATTGATATAACCAAATCAACCATACTTCTATTATTTGAGTTCAAACTTTGAAGAAAAAAAATTTTATGGGTGATAGGTCCATGAATTTAGAATTCTCAATCCACAGTCAAAAGTGTTACCATAATTGATTTATGTAAGTCTTAGAGTGTTTAAAGTCATGTACTTAAAGATCAAAATGAAGACTCAAGTGAAACTCAATAAAATTGTAAGGTCAATCAACCCAACTACAACCTCGAAGGCATTCAATCCATTGAGGGTTTCTAAAGCTCGACTACAGTCGGCCGATTAAGCCTTGGGATCCAAGAATCTCAATTAAGGTCCACAAACAAATAAAAGACTTAGGATTCGTTCCCTAGTGATCATGCACGCATAAAGTGATCTAAGGATGATCACATAGAGAGACAACACTCACTTTTAAGGTTTTGGCTACATTCTATATGCCTAGGATTTTGTAACCAAGCCAATTACCTTCATCACCACTACATGAGAGTTTCATGATCTACCGAAAGTGCTGCAAAGGAATCAACAACATCAAGGTTGTTGATCAAAACTTCAAGGCAATCCTTGGAGTTGCAAACGGTTTGGTTCATGTGGAAGAACAAATTGCTTGAAGAGTATAACCGGGTTGAAGCTACATGGAGTTATGTAAGTAAGTTACTACTGGAGGTAGCAACTATAGAAATTAAGATCCCAGAGGGTTTTTCCCATTTGGGTTTTCCCTTCGTAACCAAATAGTTGTCTTTTACTCTTTCGCATTCTGATTAATTGTTATTTTGGTAATATGCTAAATTGACCCAAACTGAATCTGATTCCATAATTCATTAATTAATTGATTCGGTAATTTAGGTTAAAAGTAAATAAGCCAAGGTCTAAATTTCCAACAATGGGGAATGGGAAGTAAGTGAAAAATATATCTTATTTGGTTGAAAATATTACAATTGCATATGAAATTAGAAAGTTATTTTCCAAGCATACAATCAATACATTTAAACACAAATACAAGTTTGAAGAAAATTATTTCAAGTTACTCATACACATATAAATATAGATATTTGATGACATAAGAACCACGAAGAATACTCCTTAATAAACCATAAGCATGTTTATCTGGCATGACAAAAGATTTTTTCCACCCATTGTAAAACTTTATGAGCCTGCAATTAGTCATGAATAGAAAATAACATAAAGAGGAAATGGTCAAAGTAAGTAAAGAACATAATACCAAACATTAAGAAGGTAAAAAGTTTGATTTTTGACCTTCCATATAGCCAAGCATGTTGCGCTAAATCCTAGCGCCAATGAGAATGTCCCTGACCAAATATAGCTCAGAGATGGCCTTGCTAATGTCCCATCGTTCTTGTGGCAACTCCAAAGAGCATGCCACTCCGACATTGATCATAGATATCAAACACTCCTCTGTTCTGTTTGTAGGGCTATGATTGTGATTACCAATCACTTCATCAATATTGTTTAAAAGTTTTGGGTCAACAACCTCCATTAAACGGTTAGGCAAGGCACTGCCAGCATAGTTATGAAGGTTAAGGCCTCCCTCAAACACACTATTTGTGGGTCTCTTTCCTGTTATCATCTCTAACAATAAGATTCCATAGCTATAGACATCACCTTTGGTTGATACCTCATTTCCCAGACCGTACTCTGCCATTAACAATATTTGATATAGATGATATAGTCACATTACAATTTAGGAGCTCAAAATCATGGTAAATGTGGGAAAGCATGTATTAAGGATTAAAAGTTTCAGTAAATTGTTACCTGGAGGAGTATACCCAATTGTTCCTCTTATACCAACTGAGCTTTTCTGCTCTGGATTTGTAAGTTCTAAAAGAAATTTTGCAAGCCCAAAATCTCCAACATGAGCAATCATATCACAGTCAAAAAGAATGTTGCTTGGCTTTAGATCACAGTGAACAACTGGCATTGGGCAATGGTGATGTAGGTAATCGAGTGCACAGGCAACATCAATGGCAATGTTTGTTCTTTGAAGCAGGCTCAGATTTCGTATCTCTACGTGCCCATTATCTGTTTCCAGATCCATATGTAACCAATTTTCTAGACTTCCATTGGGCATGAACTCGTAAACTAGAGCCTTAAAATCATTGCCATGAAAATCCACACTTGAACAGGAGGTTATGATCTTCACAAGATTTCGATGACGAATATTTTTCAAGGCTTCACACTCAGAGATGAAGCTCTTAGAAGCGCCTCGACGTTGAAGATTAAGTACCTTGACTGCAACAATTGTTCCATCCTCACCAAGGATACCTTTATACACTGAGCCAAAACTACCCACACCAATCAAATTTGATGAAGAGAACCCATCAGTTGCTTTAAGGAGCATTTGGTAAGACACTTTCAAAAGCGATTGTCTAAAGGAAGATCCTGAAGAGTTATCTTTTCTTCTATTTTTCTGCCAATAAAATAAGATATATGAGACTGTGGATACTGCCAGAAGCACACAGGCTATTGAGATTACCATTGTGAGTGTAAGAGACCACTTCCTTTTCTTGGATTCTTTTGTTAAGCACTTAGGCAACTTTAGTTCTGATATGCCCCCACAAAGCCTACTATTTCCGACAACTGATATTGCACTAGCATTTGCAAAAACTCCTTTTGTTGGAACCTCTCCCTGAAAATCATTGAAGGATAAATTCAGATTCTTCAAGGAGAGTTTCTCCAAGAAATTTGGAATTTGACCAGACAAGTTGTTCCGAGAAAGATCCATGACTTGAATACCTCTTGAAGAACTCAAGGATGACGGAATTGCTCCCTGAAAGAAATTGTCCTCCATGTAAAGGTAGACAAGGCTAGTGCAGGAGCTTAGGCTGTTTGGAATTTCACCAGACAACTTGTTCTCAGATAAGTCCAATTCTACTAAATGGACAAGATTGCTGACCTCTGATGGTAGCGATCCAACAAAAAAGTTTTTAGCTAAATTAAGTGAAATTGACAACTTTGAAATTGCAAAGAGTTGCTTTGGAATGGTTCCATTGAGATTGTTTTGAGATAGATTTAACAATAGCAAATTTTGGCAATTTCCTATACTTGATGGGATAGTTCCTTGCAATCTGTTATTTTCTAAGTGAAGTTCATTTATCAAGGATAGGTTTCCTAGGGTAATTGGTAACCTTCCTGAGAGTCTGTTGTCACTTAAATATAATCGCTGTAATTTTTGAAGATTACCAATATCACTTGGGATTGCCCCTGTGAATTTGTTCCTAGCCATGACCAAGGTGGTCAAGTTGACCAGATTAACTATCCCAGAAGGAATTTTTCCAAAAATAAGATTATTGTTGATCGCAAAACCCGTAAGCTGGGTTGAAAGATTTCCCAAAACAGTAGGCAACATACCTTTGAACTGATTCGTACTGAGATCCAGTAGCTGCAAACTGCTACAATTGGCTAGAGACTGAAAGAAATCCATTTCATCAGCATATCCACTTCCTAAATCATTTTCCGCAATAAATAACCACTCCAAACGTTGTAAGCCTCCAAAATTGACTGATAGTTTTCCTGTAAAATTGTTCATCCAAACTTCTAAGCGTTGTAGCTCTGAAGCATTAGCTAATGAGACTGGAAGAGATCCGGTAAATTGGTTTGCACCAATTTGAAACCACTGGAGATGAGGAAGGGTGAGAAATAAGTCTATAGGAAGACTTCCACTAAGCTCATTATTGCCTAATGAAAAAACAATAATAGAAGAAAGATTATATAAAGATGGAGGGGTCAAACCAAAGAGTTTATTTGCACCCAGTCCAAGATATTTTAAGCTTTTTAATTGACCCAAGGCATCGGGAATGTGTCCTCCCAAAACGTTATAGGCTACAGATAAAAGTTGGAGAGAGCTAAGGTTCCCAATGAAAGGTGGGATTCCTCCCCTCAGATTGTTCTTGGCAACTTGGAGATACTCCAACTTTGACAAAGAAGCAAGCTCCATCGGGATTGACCCCGAAAGGTTATTTTTAGCTATGCTAAGGATCTTGAGGTCGGAGCAATGGGAAAGGTTTGCTGGAATTTCCCCTTCCAAGGAGTTATTATTCAGCTTCAATGCTCGCAACCTGAATAGACGACCAACTTCATCAGGGATTTTGCCTCCAATGGTGTTGTTCGCAAGCACAATCTTCCCTCATGAAGCTGAGGTTGCCTATGTATGGAGACAAGGAACCCACCAAACCTCTGGACTGAAGATCTAATACAGTGACTCTTCTATGCTTGCGGCCGCATGTAACACCTTCCCACTCGCAGAAATGAAAGGAATCATTCCACGACCTGAAAACGTTTGTAGGGTCATCTGTTATCTTTGTCTTGAAGGCCAACAAAGCCTGATGATCCGCCAACAAAGCCATGATGATCCGTCTCATTCCCAATAGACAAAACAGCAAGAGCTTTTACATGCAACAGTACAATGAAAAAGAGGAGGATGGCATGGAAGTGAATTGAGCATAATAGTCTCAGACTCATTCCTACAAGTGAAGAAGATCCTCTTCCTTGCCAATGTGCAAAATTTGTGTTATGCTTGACAAACTAAGGCGTCTATATATTCAGTGTGAATGTTGGAGGACCAGGGTTTTGCTGATTAGAAAGTAGAATAGACTGGGATAGAGAAGTGGGTGGAGGTCCACTTCTAATAGTTTAAGCGGGGAAAATTTTTCAATGTCTAGCCTCAAGTGCTGGTATAAATAATATTTTCATGAAAGAAACTATTAAATATTGCGTAGTGCTGGCCTGCTGGGATAAGCAAACTTATACGCCACGAAGCAGCTAAACCAATCACTCAATTTTTCCCACAGGCCAAAATTGACGAAACTGGTCTTCCATACTCAATTTTTCCGTCTACTTTGGAATTTTGCATCAGTTTATCCATTCTATGCTTCTAGATGATACAAAATGATCTTTTTCTACTGAGTTTGGCGATTTGTTTATGGTTCCTGTTTGTTCAGTGGACATTAAAGAATTTTCTTCCAAATTCAAATTGTCATCAAGTTTCAGTGTGAGGTGGATGTCACATAACTAAGGGGTCAAGCGCATTAAATTAGCTATAATTGATTACATCTACTATATAAATCATGTATTATATATAGTTCATATATTATGGAGGAAGGAACTAAGATTTGAATTTGGTGAGGGTCAAAGTATAAACAAAAAAAAAATCATAAAATCCAAATTAACATCTATTCAATATTAACAAAAATACCAACGAACTAATATCAATTTCATCGATTACGATTTTTCAAAATTTTGTTCGAGGATTTTTGAAAGTTGAGATATCAACATAAGGCATTGGCAACGACGCATCATTAGGATTGGCTTTTGATTTATTTGTACTTTTTCTTTCAAAAAGTCCAAAATTGTAGTTGAATTTACCCTAATCTACAAATCAAATCAAATTTATATTAATTATTTTATTATATGTCCAATAGTCTTTTAACTAAAAAAAAAAAATCATTAGTTTTTCTAATTAACAAAGGAATAACAAAAATGTCTCACGGCTCCACAAACTACAACAAAATTATTGCTAATAATTTATTGGCACAACAATACACAACAAAATTTATGTTAGGGATTTGTAATGTTTTCCTAAAGTCTGAAAGCTTCTTTTTTTTTTTCTTTTTTCTTTTTTTCTGTTTTATTTGGGATGTGATAGGTCAGATTAGCAATTTTTTTTAGGTTTTATGGATCCATTTGTAATTTTTTTTTTTTTGGGAAAAAGAGGCCAAATATACATATTTTGGACCCAAATTTTATATATATATATATATATATATTTTAAAATGATGGGGGCTATGGCCCCACCAGTCGCTACATGGATCCATCCTTGCAAACAAACATCTAAAGGTTTTCTATTGTGAATATAGACCATGTGGGCAAACCACTTTAATTTCATGTATACTTTCACTTTCTCCTTCTTTCTTTTCTCTAGCTCTCATCCCACATTGGTTAAATGATTAAATTCACCTTTATTCTTTAAAAAAAATTAGGATAACTTACAATGTTGTCTTGAGTTCAAATAGCGTCTTCACTCTTCCTGAAAATTACAAGTGTTTGAACTTGAATAGTTCACCATTTCCCAATTCTCAAAACATGTTAAGGGAGAGTTTGAACCCACACTTGAGGGGTATTAGAATTGTGGTTAAAATTCATCATTTCCTAACCCTCTAAATTTTTGGGAACAATTGATAGTTGATCAATTTTTTTAGGAGGTGTTTAAGTCTCTATTTCGCTTGCATGCTCAAATTCCTCTGCTTTTTTTTTTTTTTTTTTTTGGCTTTTGTCAAGTCTGGAGTTTCACCTCAAAAAAGAATTAATTTTCAAGGCCTAAAATTTGTCAACTATATGTGTAATAGTTACGAGGAGTGCTTTTGAGATTTTAATGAGCCTAAAGGAATACCTCTTTATGAATTAGAAAGCTAGTCGAAGAGGCAGTGCCATGTGATGCCACCAGACCTATTTAATAAAACGTGTATAAGAAGAAGCCAAAAGGAAAAAAGAAATGTTCTTAGAAAAATGGTAGATCCAATCAGAAACACCAGGCCATCTTTGCTTAAAATAAGATGATGATGAGAGGAACTTTTGTAACGCGGCCTTGATTGGGAAGCCTCAAAGAGGTTCTGATTGGAATGGTAAAACATCCAATTCATCTTGTTATATTGGAATTGGAATCATCCTTACAAATGTCTCAAAGAGGTTCCTTTTTATACAAGTGACACAATTCTACCGAGCAAATTAGGAAGAATGCAAATGCAATTGTTACTCTACCTTTTAGAGAGTTCGATAATCACACTAAACTTTGGTTTTCTTGATCTCCATGGTGGAAATCAGAATATAACTATACCCGTTTACATTTCGAAGTTGCAGTGCAAGAGTCTAACAGAAAATTTTGGACAGCGGGATAGAGACTGATTAGGAGTCTAAGCAGGGAAACTTTTCATTCTCTAGCTTAAAGTGTTGGTATAAACAATGATTTCATGGATGAACTATTATAACTTGCTTATACCATGGACTAATATACAATATAAATTTTACAAACAAAGAGACCACCTTCCATTTACAACAATCAAGAGAGTTGTTACATGATCAAGAAATCCAGCATCTGCCCATGATTTTGGAGCTCTTACTGCTCCTTCCCCCTCCTTCAAACTCCCATGCAGAAAGAATCCAGTCACTCCTAAAAGAGGTCAGCAAAATAGAACTGCCAAAATATCTGAAAAATAAAAGGAGCATGAATACTAAATCCTCTTAATACAGAAGTCTGGCTCCACTCCATGATGCATTCTGGGGTGAATGAAACTTTAAAGCTTTTGTTGGTATTTACACTCATTCAAATGGGTCTTGTTCTTGGTGATCCACCAGGAGTATGGGCTCTATATGGAGAGGTCTCTTGCCAAAGATCAAGAGTGTATGTTGTGTTTGGTCTCATCGTATATGACGAGTACTCATTGAAATTGTAGCCGCTTTGTCCCACCATAGCATAAGCTGGGTGAGGAGGAGATAAAAAACAGCTCTTGTGTGCAGGTCCATATTGTCTTAATGGGCTTGAACAGGGAGATACAGGCAAAGACGTAATTGCTCTTACACTATCCCTGCACATGAAAGTATGAAAGCAAAGTCAGTCACTTCAATAATGTCATACAATTATGAATCACAAATGAGGATAAAAAGGCAGAAGGTTAACCACCTTGGGCTTTTCAAAGCTCTTGAACTGGGAACCACTGGCATTGTTGCATAATCTCTATCAATCGAAGGGATATTTGTTCTATTTGAATGGAGTTCTAACACCGGCTGCTCAGAAAGTCAAAGCAAGTAAGAGATTAGCTTAATGCCAACTTCACTGACTGATAAAAATTAGAGGTGGATATAGATTTAATTTTATCAAAGTAAATTGCCACAGACGACCTTCCTCATCTCTTGGAGGAAAAGAATGTGAGTAGATATTCTACCTTTTATATCTTTAGTTTTCTAAAATGTCATCTAAAAAGATGATTCTAATTCTTAGCCAAAAATTATAAAAGATTAAGACATTCTTTTTCATGTTTCTAAAAAAATATTGAAAAAAAAAAAAAAAAAAAACACCTCATGTTGATCAAAATGTTGAACAATATGCATACAAATTGTGCTATCTTATTGGTTTTCAAAGAATATGTATATAGACCACTATGTCAAAGTCACAATTATCTACTGCAGTAACCAATCAACATGTGATTTGGAGTTTTACCTCATCTGTTCATCTCATAGAAATATTGGTCTATATCCTAATCAGGTGCTTATGCTCATGAAACTCCAACCATCAAATCATAAGACCCCTAATGGATTCATTTTTTTTCTTTATCTTCTTTGTTCCCTTTATCTGATAAGTAATGATAACCACAGATATCATTTGAGTTTATCATTTTAAGTTTTCAACAATAGTATAATCATAGCACACATTTTGGTTCAATTTAACAAAGCAAGAGAAACAAAGATGCAATAAGATTGAAGAACAGAAAAATAAAAATAACCTAGGAATTAGCATCTAGGCTTGCTCGGATTTGGCACCAAGCAAGAGAAACAAAACCTATGAATCATCTATTGGCTGAAAGCAACACCAAACCATTTTTATTAGTCAAGCAAATTGTCTATCTCCATTGCAGTACAATAGCGTTGTTATATAAACTACTAGGACTAAATTCTAAATAACTTAGGAAAATCCAAAAATACCCTCATACTCTAGGAAATTAGATAAAATACTAAGTACCTAATAAGGCTTAAAATAAAATCCAATTGACCATTAAAAATATATTGATTTTTAAAATTAAAATAAAATTGTCTTGGCACTTCTAGCATCATTCTCCTCTAGTTGGAGAAAAGTCATCCTCCAGTTTTGAAGTGTTTAGGGATAAAAACTCTTGCTTGTGATACTTGCACCAACTCTTGAAGCACTTTTGGTAGAACTAAGAATAAAGAAGCTTCTTATTCCAACCATATCATAAATTTGTTTGAAATGATAAAATCAAGGGGTGTAATCAGTATTGCAAACAATATAGTCTTATTTTGATCCATGGAAAGTACTATCGTATCAAGTTTTTGCACTTCATCAAACTTTTCTACTTGATGCTCCAAGGAGGGTTGATCAGTATTGTTCAAAATATGTGCACCTCTAATTTTTTGCTCTCTTCTCAAAATTTCTCCTCATCAAGTACTGCCTCTCCAACAGGTTGTATTAAGTCTTTAGATATTTCACGACGTTATTTAGGCTCTACAGTATCTTCTTGCTGCATAAGCATTGAAGAAAACCTGTTGGCACTTGTACTTCTCTTTCAACACTAGGTATGTTATTATCTCCCTTGTTAGAAGCTTCTCCTTCATTGCTATTGGTCATTCTTGACATCTCCCCAATGAGATGAGACAAGCCAAGTATTCATTTTACCACTCTTGTTTGAACCTTGCAGACAAGTCTTGAAAGGCTTTCACTAGATTTTCTAAGGTTTGCTCTGTGGCAAGCTAGATTTTAGGACCAAAAACAAAACCAACACTCATCTTGTCTTCTTTAAATTGTGCTACTGACTATCTATTTCCTAGCCTGAAGATCATTTCTTCAATCTAGAAAATCACCCTGATAAGATTGAGGTAGAGATTTCTTTCGATAGGATTGGAGTAGATATTCCTATCTAAGTCTTTCTTTAGTAATGGCAAGCTTGTCCAATCTAAGCAAAGTTTTTCAATACTATTCCAGTAATTAGTTTCATTTTGGCAAACCTAACCTTCTTGTAATGGGATAAACATACTAATTAAAAGAATTGATCCATCTCATGTTATCATTTTGGCAAACTTAACCTTGTTTTGAGATAAACCTACTAGTTCAAAGGATTGATCTATCTCATGTAACCAATTGGTGAAAATCTATGAATCTTGACCACCATCAAATATAGATGCCTCTAACATTACCATTGTGCACTGGGCTAGGAGTTTTTCCAACCTCGATGTAGTATAGAGCCCACTAAGATGTTACCACAGCTTCAACCAAATAAATTGAAGAAGCAAACGTGTCATGCACTGTTTGAACTTTGAACACTAAAGGATAGCCCACTGTGTTAACTTCGTGGGTCGGACCACATGTGTTAATTGGGCCGGCATAATACTCCAAAATTCCAACTATATTGCTTCAGGCCTTCCCCATATATTTTTTTAACTGAGTACATAGTTCAAATCAAAAGATGGGTCCACGCTGACCCAACAGATCCACACGAAAGTCTCAGTCTGAGCAACAGTCGAGGCTAGGTCTGGCAGTGTCAAATCTGCAACAGTATTCTTGGGTTTGTCATCTTGGTGTCATCAAATTGGGCAATGGGTTCCCAACAAACTTTTGGTGTGGTTGGGCTTCAATATTTTTTGTTTTGGATTCTGTTTGTGGTGTTTGCAATCGGTTGTTTTGGCTATGACATCATTGGTTGGGTGTGGGTACCAGAGGTGTGGGTTGTTTTGGGGTTTGATTGGGATTACCTGGTGGATGTATTCACGACAGTGCAGGGATGGGTTGGGTTTTGGGCTGTAATAGGGGTTTGGGTTTTGAGCAGTGTAAATGGATTTTTTTTTCTTGTTGCAGTTCTAGTTGTGACTCATGGTGAGGCTTGAAAACCACGATCAAATTTTGATCTGATACCATAATTTGACGCTGGACAAGACCAAAATGGATGCAATAACAAAATTAAAGAATAGAAAAATAAAACTAACCTAGGATTCAACACCTTGGCTTTGCTTGGAATCGACACCAAACAAGAAAAACAAAACCTAGGAATTAGTATCTAAGGCTGGCTGGAATCAACACCAGATCATTGAGAAAATTTCAACAGAAATTTTATATAAGACTGTCTATCTCCATTTGAGTACACTAGTATGTTTATTTAGACTGTTACGACTAAACCCTAATTCTAATTGACCGGAAAGCCCAATTATTGAATTACAAAAATACACCTGAGTCTAGGAAATTAAAATAATACACTAATAACCTAATTAACTAATAAGACCTAAAATAAAATCGAAGTGACCAATAAAAATACAATTGACTTCAAAAATTAAATAAAAATGATTTCACGCTTCCCACATCATAAATACTGTTTACAAGCACATTGCTCATGAGTGAAAGCCCTAAACAATGAGATGTTCTCTCTTTCTTTGGTGACCACAGTAAATAATTCATGAGCCAATAATACAGCTCCTTCACCATAACATATGTATTTTAGAGTTAAAAAGAGGTTTTTCCAAATTCTTTTTAATGATTTTGAATAACTTCAAAGAGAATCAAATCAAAACAGGCATCATGTATCAAGTCCTCTTATATTAGAAATTAGAGGGTATAAACTTAAAGAGGTATAACATTTTTTTATTGAAAAGGATGACAATCTTAGGCATTACCGGTGTGCGGCTTCCATCAAACATGTACGGGAAGGCATCCTTGGTCACATTCATGTTAGCCACTCTAGTTGTTGCCTGGTCTCGAATGAAAGGGTGATTTAGTAGTTCTGACGCTTTAGGGCGTGCTGGAGGGTCTCGCTGCAAGCATAGCTTTATAAAACTCTTTGCATCATTCGAAAGGCTTTCAGGTATTTGAGGGATATCTTTGCTGTTTCCAATTTTGAATATTGCTGCCACCTGTTGAACCCAACATAACGTAACCATTTTGTTCCAAACAAACACTTCAAAATTGATCTAACAAAAAGAGTTCTACAAAATAATAATAATAATAATAAGTTTCTGAATATCCTATTTCGCACCCCCTCAAACTGACTCCATGGTGGTTTGGACGTTGCCATTTCAAGAATTGTACATCCCAAGCTCCAAATATCCACAGCTAGACTGTAGCCATTTGTATTCATTACAACCTGAGATTAAAAAAGAAGATAGGAACATGAGTTACACAAACCTTAGTGAACAGTAGTTGGAAACATGAAACTGAGGGGGAAAATGAGGATAATGTGCATGTCAGTAAAAAGAACAGAGAGAGGGAGTTGGTGTGGGAAGGAGAGACAGAGAGCATATACCTCAGGTGCCATCCAGTAAGGACTTCCCTTGAAAGAGAGCATTGAGGAAGTAGCTGTTATCTGGTTCAGAATAACCAAAAATCAGAATTGCTTTTCATGATTACCAGGAAAGCAATTAATTAAAAAAAAAATAATAATATATATACTATTCTCACTGTTCATAGGTCAAATATTGTTATGGGCTAACTAATATGTCATGCTTGCTTCATACTAGTAAATCACATGCCCTTCATTCTAATGGTTGCATAGTAAATAAATCTGTGTGTAAGAAAGAGAGGGGGAGAGAGAGAGAGCTTAAAATCTTATGATATTTTGGGGTTCAAATATGTGAAAGTCAAAATTAATTTTCATTACCAGCATTACATAAACAGCATTTATTTCATTCTTACTTTGCTTGAGCACATTATTGTTCTAAGAGAGTTGTATGCTTTTGTACTAAAACTACCCCCAGTATTCTGGAAGTAAACTTCTGTTTATGGGATAAGATAAATGTACATGTTTAGCCATGCCAAAGTCCGCCAACTTGATTTCACCATTAGGATCTACCAAAATGTTTGCTCCTTTGATGTCCCTGCCAGGAAAAACACATTACTTAATAACCATAAAGAAGTTAACAAAGCTGCAATTCCTGGAACAAACAACTAAGGAACCATGATTACAATTGATACCCAAATACCTGTGCACTGTATTCCTTCCATGTAAGTAGGCGAGCCCAGAAACAATCTGCCTGGTATAATTTTGAATGACAGGTTCCTTGAAGGCACCATATTCTTGAAGTAATTTGTGGATTGAGCCACCAGAGACATATTCCAAATAAACTGAGAGTGTTTCCTCACCCTGAGAACATGGTAACCCAGAATTATTACAAATGCAGGATCCGCTATTCACATCTTACATAGATTTGAACGTGAAAAGTCCTTTTTCTTCCTCTTTGTGTCTTGCCTATCTATATTACTGTGTACGTGTGTGTGGTTGTGTGTGACTGTGCATAACTATTGGCCTTTATGAGATCAACATTTACCAATTCGCTTCCATAGTATCGAACAATATTTGGATGTGAAAGCTGACTAAGCAAAATTATTTCCTGTTGACAAGAAAAGATTCAATTAGAAATTTATCTACTGCCTGATGATGCAATGCAATCTGACAGTACAAATTCAACTCTCAAGTAACAAAAATATGAAACCGAAGAAATTTAATAAATTGGCTAAAAAATATTACCTGGTTCAGTTGCTTGAGACATTCTCTTGATGTCTGATCATCAGAAGCAACCCTGACTTCTTTTATAGCACACATTTGCCCACTTCCACTGTTATAGTTGCAATATAACAATTAGAAAAGTCAGAAAATAGGAAAAATGATACTCTTACTCCACTTTTCTAGAGTTTTTTACTTCATCACACTGCTGAAGAATTCTTTTCATGTCCTTCATGTGGACCGCTCACACCACCCATACAATTCAGTCTCTAATATTGATTGCAAAACAGATGTGCACCTCGGTTGCACACGTTGCAACTCACATGGAGTTTAGAATTTCTGCTTTTGTTAAAAAAAAATGCTGTTCATATAGAGTTGCTCAGTAAAATATACAAGCTACATCAGTCTTCTATTATTTATCTGGAGACATGGTTTGTTTTTAAAAAAAAAAAAATGTAAAAGATTCCCTTTGTGATCACACGCAAATTATTTGGTTACTCTTTCAGATAAATGGCATTACCGTCTCTAAAACCTTAGCTTTTACCCTGTATTGCCACAGTAAAGGCACTATACCAACTGGCATGTGTATGCAGTTACCATAAAAAAACTAGTTTCTCTGAACTTTGACAGTTAAATTCAATAAAAATTAAAAAGCTTATTTTGTAGAAAAATCAAGGGACTTTGAGTCTATGAGACAATAAGCATGCAATACTAAAATATTTCCCTGATAACTTTTAACATTTATCGTAACTTCATTTCCTTAATTACGGAAGCACCAAGTAATATATGTTAAGCACTACAACTACCTATTAAATCCAAGGTAGACATGCCCAAAAGTCCCCCTTCCTAGAAGCCTTCCTTTCTTCCATTTGGACTGTGTAGTAGTTGTATTTTCAACAACACATGTTCTTGTGTTTGGCAAGGCAGAAGGGCTGGTAGGAGAACCTGGAGGAAGAGGCAGACGATGACATTGACTCTTCCCATCTTCTTGCTTTCCAGTTGGAGACTCCAGGCTCAAGCCATGCCGTGAGAGAAGAGTTGATGTGGGGCTTGTGGGCCCCCTTGACCCTGGACCCGGGCTTCGTGACCTCATGTTGAACATAGTATCACCATGTCCTCTGCAACCAAGACATAACACAGGTTACCATTCTCAGTAGCATTAAAGAAGCTTAATTGGAATTATTCATTACGGTCTTTTTTGGGTTTTTAGCTAGACAATAGAATAATCGCTAACTTCACTAATCCCATGCCCATTACAAGTTGAACCGTAAACTTCCACCTTTATAAAGAGAAGTACCAATAGGGTACAAGGCCATGGATTTGTCAGGTTGTCCATTAATTTTTCAATTCTAAAACTAAATAGACTCCACTATATTCATATTTTGGCCATCTTTCTTCATGGTGATTAAATTCATTATTTCCTAAAAACTTATCCTTTTGGGAAAATGGTAGTTTATCTATAAGAAATATATGAACCAGCTCAATGTAACTACGTAGCATGTAAAATATGAAATATCTGACATGATTGCTATTGAAGAAAGCAGCAGAGACTATAACAATGAGTAATGCTTACTTTCAAGCAGAAAATGCATGTGATCAAGATTGTCCAGAAAAATCTAGAAATCATCACTACAGCTCAAATTCTCAAAACAACTTAAAAGCTTCTAATCATTTATTTACAAGGATAATCATCTATTTACAGGGTTTGAAAATATATATATATATATATATATATATAGAAACGGACAAAACTGAAAACAAAAATATGCTAATAGACCCACATGGAGTATGTTGATTGTAAAGATGGAAATTAACCCCATTGCAAAGCCATCCAAATCTGACAACAAAAAACTGAAAGACAAAAAATTGAGTAGCAATAAACCTCGGTTCAAAAGACTGATAACAGACCCATATGTCAAATTTGATTTGGAAACCCAAAAAATAAAAAACACACACACATATGACAGCTAAATTTAGAGAGAAAGTGGTTTTTTTTTTTTTTTAAGAAACTGCCTATATTGGTAACAAATTGAATTAAAGTTGTTAAATTGCTCAAAACTAGTCCAAATAAGTACTCCATCACTAATAACATCATAAATGATTAATTAATCAATCAATCAAAATTCAAAGACCTAGAATTGATTAACACACACAAAATCTAATCTTCCAAAGCCTAAAAAAACAAGCAAAAGCAAAAGCAAACCAACCTGAAATTACCAAACTGACCCTGGTCCTGAGCAACAGGGTGATCCTCAGAGGATACAGAGGAGCTCAAACTGGAAACCGAACCCGACCCGGATCCCAACCCGAATACAACCCCTTGGATATGATCATTTCCGGAAGATATCGATGGGCGAGGCAGCGGGTGACCGATCTTCTCGCCGCTATCGGAATCGCAAAATGATAAGCCGGAGGCGGCGGCTCCTCCGAAATCCTTGCTTGTACGAGGCGAATTCCGAGACAAGACATCTTCTAAGCTCTTGGGCTTGTGTTTGCCCTTCTTCTTGTCGGCTTTGATAGATGAGTTGGATGGATTGAGCTGGTTGCTAAGTGGGTTTTGTTCTGTAACTACTTGTTGTTGTTGCTCTTTGTTCTTGCTAGACTTTCTTCCCCACCAAGCAGGCATTTTTAGCTGCTGATTGAGCAAATTAATACGTAATAGAGAGAGAAAATCTAGAAGAAGGAAGAGGAGGAGAGTGAGAGAGAGCAAACTTTGATTTGAGATTCGTGAAGATTATTTATATGAAAAAATGAAGAAGACCCAGATGAAGAGAGAGAGCCAAGGAGCTACAGTAAGAACAGCTAAGACTAGAAAGAGAGACTTTGGGGACGGCAGGCGGTGGTTGGATAATGAGAGCGAAATGACGTGGCTACTTCCTAGAGAGAGAATATGTCTAATGTATGTATTTTGTCTCCAAACTGACACAGTAGTTTTTGCCTATTTTATTACAAATTCATTATTTGAAAATTCATAATATATTTTTAATTATATAATTTATTTAACGAGACACGTGACTTATAATAATACTTATAAATTTCTCTTAAAAAAAATAATACTTATAAATTGTATTAAAATGACTATAAATCAATTTGTAAATGTGTATGTAAATACGTGTGCGTTTACGTGTGGGTGTGTTTTTGTATAGTGATTGGTTGGGTTGTAAATGTACAAATGTGCATGTTGTTGCCTAGTTGGTGTTTTTAACCAAAATAAATAAAGTTAAAAGCTAAGCTATAAGCAATGGAAAAGAGAATCTATCTAGGTGATTGTGCACTTTGTGCTGTGTCACACACAAACAAACACTCTCCCGCGGAGAGAGAAAGTAACTAAAAAAACTCTTGAGACTGAGAGACGGACAAAGTCACATATTAAAGAGGTTCTAGTAGTTGAAGCGTGTGGATGGGTTGGGGACCATGATGAGAATCATGGATTTGGTATTCATGATAATTTTTTTTAAATTTAAAAAAATAAATTATAACATAAAAGTATTTGTGTTGGGAGAAGATTTTGTTATAAATCAATTTGTTACAATCCATTACGTGATAGTTTATAAGACCATTCATATGTATTATTTAAAGTCAGTTTGTTATAACCCACTGTGTTTTTTGTGTTTTATTACATTAGGACCAGATTTAGTTACAAACCAATTTGTAATCAGTATTATAACACATTATGTAACAGCTTAAAAAATCATTTATATGTATTATTTAAAGAAATCACATGATTCATTAAATAAGTCATGTGATTAAAGTATAAGTGGATAATCTTATTAATTGATATGTAATGTGTTGTAACATTTTAATTATAAACTGATTTGTAACCAAAATCTCTCTCTTACATTATTATTGTTTAGGTGTGTAAAACTGTAAATAATGTGGCAAAGGATGGCATTTTTTTGTTCACTGTCCGTGCGTCACTTGCCATGTCATTTACCTTGTGAGCTACGTCACAGTGCTAATAATTCTAGATATCTATAATTATAAATAGAAATTTTCTTAGACTTTAAAAAGTTGTTTTTTATATTCTTTTTAGTTTTACTTTTGCTTTTCCATACCTCATAAAAACTACGTTGAAATATTCGTTAAAAAAAATTGCATTACATTAACGTGACACATTAAAAATAAAGTAAAATAAAATTGATTTTTTTATAGAAAAAATCAAGACTGGAATTGAAAGTTTTGAAATTTACATCAAATGTGAAATACGAAATTTGTATTTCAACCAATTTCACCATAGACAACTAAAATGGAACTGCCGACTTCCTTATCTTCTTATTTTCTAATTTGCTTGAATCTTTTTCTCCCTTTTTTTTTTTTTAGATTTAATATGTTTGAATCTTGGCCAATCATGGAATCCACATAAAAAATAGAAATTTCTTGTTAGTGACATTGAATTTATTATAAACTAAAGAGACAATAAATACTTTCTTTTATTAAATGACAATAACATGGTACCAGATAAAAGGTAACCCTATCATCGTTCATCCCCTTCGATGAGTTGAATTGGACATCTCTTTTTTTTCAATAATAATGATATTGCTCGATTACATAAGCTAATAGTAGAGAAATGCTTAATTTTATGATTAATCATGACAACCAGTTGTCATTAATGAAAACAACTATACACTTTTCACTATATAAATTTTGAAATAAGGAAAGGTAATAAATTTGTCAAGACAATTTGTGGGACAAGTGCACTAATGGGTGAGGTTGTTTTAATTTGAATTTGAAATTACTCAATAATGTTTGGAAAAGCGATAGTATTGCTGTATAGAATGGGGCTAAAGTAATGGGGCATGTTGCAGACGTTCTAAAAGATGGTACCAATCAGAAATGAAGGGACTAGCAATCAGAAATAAAAGATCTCAATATTTATCAGATACTTGGTATGAAAGGTTTGACAACGACTTCAACGTCAACTGTAATCTCTAAGGAGGAAATGCCATGGTTGATAGCAAGTTGGAAAACCCATCATGTAAAGCTCAAAATTTGACAAGGACACTAAATGCAATTCCAACAGTCCTTGCTAAATCACTTATCCAATGAACTTAATCATTGTGAACCAGTTTTTCCCAATTAAATACCTTACTACACATTTAGCACATTTAGTAAGTGAAATGATGATTATTAGGAAATAAGAGTAAATATTGTAAGGAATATAATAAGCTCTTATGGAATCACTATCTTATGCATTTATTTGGTTGATAGGTTTGATAGCACAGAAATAGAACAATATATTTATATTTCACAATTTGGTACAACACCATAAGATGATAGAATAAATCATATTCTCAACTAAATTTCTTAAAATACCCTTATAGAACTGTATTTAAACTCTTTGTGGGTCTTGCTTAATATTTAATTAGTATAAATTAAACAATTATATAATTAATATCATTGTTTTTTTGTTCAAAATTAATGTCTCTATATATATTAAAAAAAGAAAACCTGACAATATCTCCCACAAATATTAAATTCTAACAACTAACGATATCATTTGCTTGAATAAAATGATGATATATAAAAAGACTTGATTTTAAAAAATATAATAATAATACATGTTTCATAAAAAGGTTAACATATTTGAATTTAAATTACTATAAAACAAATGAGTTTGTAATTTGTTTTTTTATTATATTTCATACCATAATAGAAATTGATTAAGCTTACTTTTCAATGGAATTTTTATTAAATTATTAAAATCAATAATTATAAATGTAACCTTTTATTGAAAAATAATAATAATAACAACACCAAAGAAAGAGAGTTTTTTAGGAGGGGTGGCCAACGTGATTTTTTGGTGTTTTTTGGTGGTTTTTTTTTTTTTTTTTTGGAGCTATTATATGGTTTACGGAATTGCTGGTTATGAACCTTTTGGTAAATAATTAGTATTCCTTGGTTTATGATAACAGCTATTTTTTCGATTGGAAGTGCATAAGTCTTGTTAGGGCACAAACAATTTTCTTAAACTAATTTTTTAAGTGGAAGTGCATAGGTTTTGTTAATTTTGTCCAAAATACATAGTTGTACTAAAACTTTATCTCATGGGAAATTTTAGTTCTAAAGTTTAAAGTGACAGTGTTTAGACAATAACAAACTTAAAGTGATTGTTTTTAGCTTATAAAGTTTCAAGTGATCGTTTTTCGTTTTTAGTAAACTTAATTGATTTTGATGGAATAACCAAAAGCAGTCAATTTAAGTGTGCTGGGGACTAAAAGTGATCACTTCAAATTCAAGGCTCATGGGCTAAAAGCAAGGGACCAATAATGTATTTTGCTCTTTAATCTTTTAAGACTCTATAAATGTATTACTGTACTCACAATTTTATAAGATGTTTTCTATAATTGTTTGCCTACATGTTGTTCAACAATTAGCTTTTCTACGCATAGAGTTATAAATGAACCAAGTCGTACATAAACATGTCAGGCTTGGTTCGAGAAAAAGCTTATTTGTGTTTGTTTATTTGGTGAATGAGCAATACTCAAGATTAGGTTTAAGCTCGGCTATTAAAAAAGTCATGTTCAAACATAATAATGTATTCATACACAAGTTTGTGAGTATAAGGCTCAATTTGAGTATATATATATACATAGAGAGAGAGAGAGACTTAAATAAGTTGGGGGGGGGGGGGGTGTTAAAACCCAAAACATTGGCATCACAAAGGGTGTCAATACTATTGGGCTATCACTCGAATCTCACATATATAAATATATTTATAAAGACTTAAGATTGAATTGTGTAAGTTTATAGTTAATTCATAAGATATCAAATTATTACTTGTAATTGATTCAAAATATAATAGTCAATTTTGTAATAAAAATTATATGTGATTTTTAACAATACAAAATTAGTGAATATAATTTTTACAAGTTCATAAAGAAAATTATTATATCTAATTAAATAAAATAATAAATTTCTATATTTAGTTATTAATTACAGCATAGGTTGTGAAAAAAAATTTAGTATGTTTACTATATATGAAAAAAAAGATAAATTAATCAAGTAACTTATAAACAAACTCGAATTTATAATTTGACAAGAAAACTAACTAAGATTGAACATGTAATATAATTTAGTGATGAACTCAAATTAGATTGATATTCGAAACAAAATTAAATTAACAAATCTTAACTTTTACAAATTCTTAGTTGGATTCGAGCATGGTCTATTACTACGCACCCGATTTGAATAGTAGCATCTAAAAATTGTCGCAGAGTGGGATGTTGAAAGAGTGAGCAATTTAAGCAAAACAAGTTCTTGGTGGAAATCAATGTACATGTCATTCTCTCCGCGTGTATGCAGAGTTTGGTGTCATTTGCCAAAGGTGCTTAGGACGGTGGTTAGGTTGGTGGAAATCGATTGGTTTCCTTATGCAATTCACTAATTATCTCCTTACCATCACAAATAACGACAAAAAAAATCAAGTCCTAATCAAATCATCTGCACTGTTCTGATGATTGTACACTTCACTTAACAAAATTAAGCACGATAATCCTAAAATGTCCATTTTTATATTGT
>OU015768.1:15043801-15091102 GCA_907173295.1 Fagus sylvatica | reverse complement strand
TGAAGAACCTTAAAGAATTTTTTTTTCCTACAAACTTCTCACTTGCTAATCAAGTGGTGAAGTAGTGCCTCCCTAATAACTCTGCTTCATCTTTCAAAAACTTAAGCTGCAAATGTGGTTCTCCCATAACAACAAACATCTCTCTCTTCTCTCGTTTCTGAAAAATACGGGCCGCCATGAGGTAAAGATCTGAACCCTTCTCAGCGCCATCCAAGGTGCACACACGTTCCATGACATCACGAATGCTACTACGCGGTTCCATCAAACTAGCTGAGTTCCTTAACTCCACAGCCTCACAGATACGACTAAGTTGGTGTGTCAACATTGTTGCTGCTCCTCCTTTCTTCCTTTTACCATGTAGGGATGAAATCGATACTCGTTTCTTTCCTTTGTCTTGGGTTGGTTGTGTAAGACTAGGTGTCTCAACTTCATCATCATCTGGAGAAGATAAATCACCAGATGCGTCACCTAACCCCTCCTCAGGTGTCTCTAAATCAGAAGGTAACACACCTGAAGAGGGGGCCCAAGCTAAATTTCCAGTGGCTGCAGTATCCTTAAACATAATATCTAATAAGTCAGCATTATCCAAACCCTTTTCCCGAAATTTTGCAGCCTCAGGGACCTCCTACAAGTTTAAACGCTTTTATTAATATCTAAAAAGTACCATAGTTAAGTTAACTAATAAAATATACATACAATGGTTATAAACATACCGTTAACTTCCTCTCCCACCACTCATCGGTTGCAGTTATTGTTCCTTTGGTTGCATCCCATCCCAATCCAGTTTCACTTCCCTTCAACTTGTTCCAAGCTACCCAATCTTTCTTCAATGTATCCCATTTATGCTTAAATTTTATCCTTGGATATTCCTTACCAGTATTCTTCTTAAAATTCGCTTCTATATTCCTCCAACCTGGTTTATTAAAGTGGGTAGTGGGTCGATTACCCTTGAATACCTCATCCACACAAGCTTCACAAAATATAGTAATCTGTTGTGGTGTCCATTGAGCTCTAACATTTGAGTTATTTTGTGATGGTTTAGGGTTGAGATTTGAGGTCTCATTTTTCTTACCCATCTACACAAAGAAAAATAAAATAAAATACATGACAACAGCAAACTCACACCAAGAGCAAGTGATGTTAAAAGACAAAGCCAATATTTTATTTCATCTACCTATGTAAGAACAAGATCTGAAACTACAATGAAGTAGCAGATTCAAGATTTTGGATTTCAAATATATTTTTTACAACTTTTATAACAAAACCTACATGAGTACTGTACAACCAAGCAGATTTGGAAATTAATAAAAATAAGCAATCATACACAAGTAACTTTGCCAGTACAAATTTCTCCAATTTATTTTTTGAGTTAAAAGTAATATCTATTGCATTAAGATAAGGAAAGAGAAAGGAGGGACATCTTCAATCCAAACTCCCCATCTTTCTTTAGCAAACAGTGTACAGCTCAAGCTTCTTTCTCCGGAAACTCTTGGATAGCCATGAGAAGAATCAAAATATCTAGTACAGAAAGATTTCCAATGGTTAATTGATTCTCCAGCTAGACAAACAAATTAAGAAATTATAACTTGATCTCTTAAACCAGCAATCAAATGAAATTCTCCAGGACATAAAGGACATGAAACTATTAATTAGTGTGACCAACAAGGATGACGTGGTTCTTGCATGGTCTTGCAATAAATATCTATTAGTCATTCCTTTTTGCTTTTTCTTTTTCAATTTTGTCTTTTCCCAACCCCAGCTTGTTCCTAGAAAGCAACCCCCCTCTCCTATCTTTTTCCCACCTTTTCTTATATCGCAAATATCGAAATCTATCACGTATATCTTCAGCGGGAAAACTGCATATCTATCAGTACCTTTGAACCCACCTTTTCTTATAGTAATTAATAGTTATTCAGTACCTTTGAACCCAGCCAAAATCTATCACGTATATCTTTTCCCCCCTCATTATACATATATAATATAACTCGTTAAAGATGACACTAAAATCAAATACAGACTTTTCCTCGAAATACTATAATCTCGAAATTGGTCTCCATAGAACCCAACCCACTTCAGTGTTGCAGGTATCACGTGATTGAAGCAGAGCTAAACCCATTTCCCAACATAATAAAATTGCTTATGTGGTCTAAATCTCACTAGACACGTTGCAGCTGTTTCTCCATACATAACTAATATCTAAGTCAAGTTATCTTTTTTACCATCAAAATTCAAGCTTCAGTATCTACAAAACATAACAGAGAACAACTACAAAACAGAGTAGACAACGGAACAGAAAAACGACTACAAAACAGAGTAGACAACGGCGAAAAAAAAATGAAACCAAATCCCTCATCAACAGTCCAATTCTATAGAATAAATTGAGGAGAAGATAATGATGAAGAATGGTTACCTGAGAGAGGCAGACGCGGCGCAGAACAGATGTGCACGACAGAGCAGAGGAGGCAGTGTTGTGAAAAGAAAATTGTTGAAAGAGAACAAATGAGGTTTTGGCTGATATTTTTGGTTATTTCTGATAAAAGTTGAGGATAATTTTGGTTTTTTGTACAGAAAAAACTGCGGTGCGTATACATGATTTTGGGAACAAATCGCGCGTAATGGAAAAAGCAGCAGGTATGCTCCCGTTTCTAAACGCGATATTTGTGTGATTTCAAAAACACGATTTTACTAAAATCACGGGGCCAAACGACTGAAGAATTGTGGTTTCTATCAATAACGCGCGTTTACCCCTGGAAATCGCGGGGCCAAACGGGCTCTAACTATAACTTAACCATTGAATGTATGAAATATAATTGATGATGTAGACACATGATAGGAGGTTATCCTAATGGGAAAGAGCTGGATGACTAGGATGACCATTGTTTTCCAATTGTACCACACATAACTGAAAAAAAATTGTTATGTTATTATTATTTTTGCTAAATTGCATTATATTACTTGTATAAGTTAAGAATACTTTCTAAAGTTACATTTTTTAATTGAAATTTACGTTTTATCATTGTTAAAAAAAGTTCTATATTGTAATGAATAAATTCGTAAATTAGTTAACAACAAATATTGATCTAACATATTCAACCATGATTATTACAATTTCTGAATCTAACATACGTAAAATACATTATTGTACCTTTTTTTTTAAATAGTTTTTCGTTTTCTAATTTTCATAATATTGTTTTGACATACAGTTAATAATTACAACTTCTGAATCTAACTTGTACATACTTTCTGAAGTCACATTTTCTTAATTTTTTTTACGTTTTATGTCAATAATTATTAACTGTATTATTTGCAATATTTAAATTGATAATAATATTTGAATGAATATTTGCAAATTTTCTCAATAAATATTAAATGTATTATTAACAACCAAATCTTTATAACAAATTTAATGCTGCTGAGGTTATCTTATACTAATGTTCTTTTTATAATACTAACATAAAATTGTGTTTATAACCACAAAAACAAACCATATAAAATGTATTCATAATCCTTGTATGAACTGTATTAATATCAGCAAAGTTTTTTAAACAACCTATGCAATTGCATAAAAAACCTGAATTGAGATCATGGATTTGCATGATTGCACCATGCAATTGGCTTGAATGGTTAAGATTAAAAATTTCAACATTCACTTTTAATCTCATCAATTAAATAAATAAATATTTATTAAATCAACTTTTTAATTTTTACACACTTATTAGATATAAATTTGCATTTGCAATTGCACTAACTGGTTACACAGCATATACACGGCATATACATCCTCTTGAAAGAGCTGATTTTTTATACAGTAGAACTTTAACAGCTCAACCTTAGCCGGTTAACAAAACACAGGCTGATGGGGCTGATGTGATCTTCTGAACACAAGGACACGACAATCCCATCAGCCGAACTGTCCTCTTCTTGGAGCTGCATGTCCCTACTGTTGCAGCCTACTCTAACCTTCTGCTGTGTTCTTGGGCTAGAAGGTAGAGTCCTCAAAAGTCAGCTACAAAACCCGATCTTCCTTCTTCTTCTTCTTAGCTGACTGCCTCTACGTTTTCTTCATCTTTCTTCCATTCTCAATTCGGGTTAGCTATCTTTGGGTTAGCAGAGAGCATTAAATGCTTACAAGACTTCTCAATCTCACTCCATCTCCTCTGTGTGTTAGGTGTCTGAACAATGGGATGTAATTTTATTACTGGGTTGTGACCAAATTTGTTGTTGCTGTGACCGAAATTTAGTGGGGGTGCTGTTTGTTTTCAATTTTCCTCTTTATTTGTCAACTTTGTTCATCCTTCAGGGCTCGGTATGCTATCTCTCTCTCTCTCTCTCTCTCTCTTTGTTCTTGATTTAATTCCTCAATTAACCTTAATTAATATTCAAAAACCCTAATTACATCATATTCAAATTAAATCATATTGAAAATTTTAATATTCAAAACCCTAATTATGATTTATTCAACTTAAATAATATTCAAACCCTTAATATTCAAAACCCTAAGCTTTTTGACATAAACTAATATATTATATGATTTTTTAATAACCTAATATATTATATGAATTTTTAATACCTTTGCAGCAAAGATGTCTTCCTCATCAGTAAATAGTGCAATTAGAGATGGGCTGAGATTTAGAAATATAGACTGTGGTTGTGGCAAAACAGCATCGGTTAGGATTTTCAGAATCATGTTTAAACAAAAACAAATTGTATTATTGTTATGCTGTCAACCGATGCGGTTTCTTTTCTTGGTGTTTGCCCATCAACCAACGAGCTGGCTATGAAAGAATGGATGAGGTATCACAAGCAACAAGTTCTAAATCCATGGTTGATGCATCACAATTGCTTGATGCATCACAACTATTACTGGACTTGCATCAACTTCAATCAGAGATGCGTGGCATGCGTGATATGGTCCAACCAGTATATCGTGATAACATCCAATCGTTGAAGAAGTTGTTAACAATAGGACTTACTGTAATTGTGGGCCTTATTGTTGTATTATGGTATCAAATTCAATAAATGTGTAGTGTAGTCATTACCACTTTTTGTAATTAGACAATATTTGATTGAATGAATGAGGATGCTTATTTGAATGAATGTGAATGAATGAATATATTGAAATGTATTCAACAAATGTGTTGTGTACCAAAAAACTGTTTAGTTTAACATTTAAGTCTTCCCAGAAATTGTGAACAATTTGCATCAATCTGTGGACACTAATGTTTATATTTTCTTGCAATGGCCATGCAATTTCCATGCAAATTCATGCAATTTGATGCACGTTTGAACACTAAACAGTCACGTGAACAGTAAAATTCATCCCCAGAAAGTGTGAACAATTTGATAAAAGTGTGGACAATTTTGTCCACACTTTCTATCAGATACGTAAACAGTGTTTTACATGAACAGTGAACTCTTTCTCAGAAAAGTGTGGACAATTTGATAAAAGTGTAGACAATTTTGTCTACACTTTCTAACAGATACGTACACAATATTTTATGTGAACAGTGAACTCTTCCCCAGAAAGTGTGGACAATTTTGTCCACACTTGAAGAGTAATGGTAAACAGTATACGTGAACAGTATTCCTATTGGCCTGAAAGTGTGGACAATTTTTTTAAAGTATAGACAAAATTGTCCACACTTTCTACAAACTTGGTGCACAATACCATATTACCCAGAAACCTGTCTTTACCCAGAAACCAACCCAGAAACTTGTTTTAACTTAGCCAATTTCTACAAACTTGGTTCACAGTATACCTCTAACATAACTTTCATAAAATTACTATATTCATGAAATTCACCATGACCTGAATACATAAAAAACTTAGAACAACCCACTAGCAATAACTCAAATACGTATGCACTTCCATTATCATTGCATTGGGACCACAAAATACATTAATTATCCACTCTAGCTAAAAACAATACAATCAATGGGTGTATATTAATAAAGTAAAAGGAGCCAACACTTTCTCTTTCCTCTTGCAAAAACAACAACGCTGAGGATATAGGAGATTGAGACGGGTCCTTCCATGATACAAAAAAACTAACTACCAACGCATCCTTCCGTAATACAAAAAAGGAGGATCGTTTAACAAAAAAAAAAAAAAAAAAATTATTTACATATATCTAATCAAGTAAGGTTTAAGGCTTGGTCTTCGTTTCCATGAGCTTGACTCTGTGACATTGACTGTAAAAGAAAACATGGTACAATAAGTATACAATAAATAGGATTCAATAACCATTTTTTCCACATTACAAATATCTTTACCTCTGACACAAAGCTCTGGGAAGGCATTGGATTTGTTAAGTCTATAACTCCATCATTTGAATGTGGCATGGACATTGGATATTCCTACAATACAAAAAAATAAATATATATATATATATATATATATAATATATATATATATATATATAATATATATATATATATATATATATATATTCAACCATAAGCCCCAAAATAACATCTCTGCTACATATGAATAATAACAGTGCAAATCACCTATACTTACCATGTTTGATGTAAAGCCATCTCCATAAGCACTACCTCCAACCTAGGCCATCCAATCACAATTAAACCAAAATTAATAAACAATAATAGACTAGGATATTAAAAGAAGTGTGGTCTTTTAATTATATACCCTAGTAGTTGATGTAGATTGAGCAAGATTCCTAGCAGCGGCAGTGTTCCTTTTCTTCTTCGGTTTTGAAACCGCTTCCTCCATTGATGACTTTAGCCGTTTCATCCTAGGTCGACCCTTACGCTTCACAACCATAGGACTCCTTACAACTTCAGTCCTAACAACATCAGAAGCAGCTCCAACACTATTCTTTCTCTGAGACGAGGGCTGTTTATCACATGAACGAGAAAAGTTGTCTTTCAAATCAATTAACAACTTTTCTAGAACATTGAAATTCTCTACAGACTCAGCCTCTATCTCAAGCACACCGACTGCTAGTCTATGCAACTTCTCGTACCTTTCTAAAACAAGGTTATGTTGTACATCATCTGTACAAGTGGAGATATAAGTGTGTTTTCTTTTGATATCCTTTCACCACCTGTCTAGTATATACCTGTCAGGGAGTACAGTCACACGTTCCTAGGAAAGCACAAATAAGGCATGCCTACATGATATGCCTCTAAACTCAAACATGCGACATATACAACCAACCAAGCATTCAGAGTTACTGAATCTCACTTCAAAAAGCTTCCCTGAGCATGCTTCGTCTTCAATCTTGTATTTCACTTCATCACCACCTCTAACAAGCTCCTTTAAGATACAACCCTGTCTCCCAGAAAATTCTATTCACACCCACTTAAAAATCTCATGGGTGTAAGCTTCTTGGAACTGTTTCTCCATAGGAGATGATGACGAACACTCCAGCTTGCCTTTGAAACACTCAAAATCTGATAAAATCTCTTTTTCAACCTTATTCCGTATTGCATTCTCGAATTGCTCCACAAATACTTTCAAGGTTGTACAACTATGTAAGTAACCATCAAAGAAGGTATTCATTGATTCCAAACGCTGGGTTGACGACATTCCCGCAAAGAAATTGGAATTGAGAAATGCAGGAACCCATCGCTCCCGTTCCTCATATAACTTAGCCAACCACTCATTTTCCTCAAGATGATGTGAAGTGATGGTATGATTCCATTTTTCTTCAAACTCTTCCACTGTCATTGATTCATGCACGGCTTTAAGCAAATAATGCTTTATATCTTGATAAGCTTCCAATCTAGCAAGCTTCATTGGCAATTTCATCGTAATATGCCAAATACACCAACGATGAACAGTTTCCGGAAAAACTATTTCAATGGCCCGCCACATTGCTTGGCATTGGTCTGTGATAATGGCTTTTGGAGCAATGCCACACATACTTTGCAACCATTGCCTAAATACCCACACAAACGAATCTGTGTCTTCACCGGACAATAACCCACAACCAAGTATAATTGATTCACCATGATGATTAATTCCAATAAAAGGGGCGAATGGCATATCATACTTGTTTGTTAGATATGTGGTGTCAAATGTGATCACATCATGGAAGGATTCGTATGCTGCCCTACTCCTCGCATCAACCCAAAATACATTCCGCACACGTAGCTCATCATCCAAATCCAACGCATGGTAGAAAGTTAGAATTTTTACCTTGCATCCTAACGAAGTAATCGTGCAAGGCTTGTCCGTCACCCTCCTTACACTTTAAACGACGTTCCTTATCGAGAAAGTTACGAACATCTTTCTGATTATAGGTCACATTCTCATAACCCCCTGCTTCATCGATGGAAGATTTAATACTATTATTTACCCTAACACCGGCATTATCATTGATCAAGAGTCTCCTCTTTGTATCCATGCTTATATGTCGAAAAGCAGCAAAATGCCTGGATTTACTTGGACTCAAATCATGATTATGATTCTCAATAAAGCTCAATATCCTCCATTTCCAATCGGTAATGTCCATTGAAGCTTCGATCTCAGCTTCACATGAATTTTTTTATTGTCAACCTCTTCTTTGAAGCATCATCAACCAAACTACTGTATCTTCCCTCTCGGTTACACTTTAAATTTATGTAAGAAGTCTCAGTGAAGCCCTTATTTTTCCTTGAACTCCTTGTCATTGTTGCTAATCCTTTCGAATAAGCATAATTCTTATAAAATTCAATGACTTGTAAAAGTGAATCAAACTCCATTCCAACCCTTGGTTCAATCACTGAATTCCTCACACTCTCAGGTGTATCCTGCATGTTTCCCTCAATAGGCTATGGTAAATCCTCCACAAAACAATTACTAGCAGCAAAGGATCTAACACCATCCATCTTTTGTGTACTCATGACTGCAACAACCTATAAGCCAAATACCAAAGTTAATAATAACATGTAATGTAAACTCTACCAAATAATTTATCATGTACCAATAATGATATACAACCTAAACCTAAAGTATTATATTGTGACTAGTATCAATAACAAAAAACATTCAAACACACCAACACACACTCACTAAAATTATCATTAAAAAATAACATGAAAAAACCCATTAAACATCTATAGCCATAATACAACAATGATGAATATTTTGCTACACCTAAAACAAGCATAATTTTTTTTTTTTTCATTTTTTATTACACAAAACAATATGTACAGATTATCACTAAAACTAAACTTAATAATATACACAACCAACAAAAAAGAAAAAGAGAAAGAAAAAAAAAATGCACACCACGTGAACATTGCAGTCAATGCACCTCCAAAACTCCAAAACTCACGTTAAATGTTGCTCCAAATCTCAAATGTTGGTCTCTGTCTCTGCTCCAAATGGTGACTTTGTTTCAAGCTCAAGCTCAAGCTCAACCAACAATGGCAGCAACACTGTTTTACAGAAAATGGTTTCTATGTTTAGGATTACTGTTTCATAATTATTGGCAAGAAATAATAAGTAGCAAAACTTCAAAAATCCAACCTTAGAACTGACGTGATCTTCTCGGCTAAGTTGTTCTGATTTTTTTTGCCTTTGTGCTTGCTGTTTCAGTGTCCATGGCGTGATGAAGAAGAAGACCAGCCACGGAGGAGGGAAAAAAATAAACGGTAATCCCCTCCTTCTCATTTCTTTCTCTTTTTTTTTTTGCAATGTTTGGCAACAAGAATAACTCTATTCTTCATTAAACTTACTGATTTTTCACTTGTGGGACCCGCGGGACCCATCTCTGATGTGGCCCAATCATAAACTGCCACATCCATGGTGTGAAAACACTGTTTCACACCATGGTATGGATTTAGCAAGACCCATTAGATTTATGTGGGTGCAAAGATTCTGATGTGGCAGTGTTTGAAAGAGGGCAAACACTTTCTCTCTGCTTTAGGTTTTAATTTATATTATAGATAGATTATAGCTTATTGTCAAGTGAATTTTTTATTAAAAAGGATACAGAATTGTAACCGAAATTAAACGAAATGATTAATTTGAGTATTTTTAGAAGCGTAGTGGCTTTTAATTTTAAATTATAAGTACAAAAGGCATCTTTGATTTTAATCCAAAGTTGAGGGGTGTTTTTGTATTTTTCCTTAAATATTTTGGTTAGAAGAATGTTCAACATATAATGAGATAATCTATATGATTGTCAACCTTCGTGATTAATGTTATACCATCATGGATTGAATATTTGCCTAGTAAAGATACAATTTTTTGTCCACCATGGTTTCCCTTTAGTGAGTCATTTGGAATTCAGTGGTATAATCAATAACTAGTCACAAACCTGTGCGATACACAGGAAAATTATTGAAAATAAAATCTAAATTAATTTTGATTCTTTTTACTTCTTTTGATGAATATATATATATTTTTCTTTTTTGTAGTTCAAAATGTTGTAGGCAATATCGATAAAGTGACTTTACGAATCGAATTTAGGATAGATCCTACTTTTTGGTTTATAAAAATAACTAAGAAAGTATTTATCATAGGATAATTAAAATTTAATATAATGTAATTTTTCTTTTGGCATAAGTTGAATATAGTCCAATTTTTATAAAACATGATTCATGTTTATATTTACCATATGGATCATGTTTCCATCCAAAAATAAAATAAATGATACTTAAAATAAGAAGAAGACAAATAAATACATGGACACATGATTATATGATCAAACCTAAATAATTTTCATAACTCATTTCAAGCTCACATGGTTTCATTATAACAAATCCATTCATCTTTCTCCATTGCCAGCAACAAAATTAAATGAAATACATAAGAAAAAAAAAAGGAACTCTAAAAATCTTGATGAAAATTGATAATTATGATTATTATTAAAAGATATTTATATTGTGTTTATATATGGAATATATTTTAGTATTAGACATTAATTATGATTGTGTTTTATATATGGAATAATATATTCTTATATTAAAGAAAATATGATGTGTCAAAATTTTAATGGAAGGTTTAATAATAGAATAAAATTTAAATTCAATTAGATCATATATATTAAAATAATGAGGTGTAAAATTGTAAGATTTCAAAAGCTTATATGGCGCAACATGATGAGGTCAACCAAAAGTTAAAAAGTTTCGGTTTTACATTATTGTATAGATGCATTCACTCTTGATGAATTGGAAGAAAGTTAGAAATGAAAAAATTGTACTTTTTTCAATCAATTAGGAAATGATCTAACTTTCTTCATAGAAAAGTTGCTGAGAAATCATGTGAGGACTTGATGACATTCATCTTGTTTCATCCAATAAAGTGCTTATGAAAAGAATTCAGGGATTGATGATGGATGAGATGTTTTACTTTTCACTATGAAATCATTTTTTCAAAGGCACACAACATAGAAAAAATAAATATTTGTTCGTAGGTAGGTAAACAAATTTTATTTGCAACTTTTTACATGTCACGAAAAAACTACTAATGAAAATGGAATTTCATCATTACACGCATAATGTACTTCAACATTCAAACTTCAAAAAAATTTCAAATGTTTATGAATTGTGCCTATGGCTATTAAAAACTAGAAAATCAATAGCTTTTCCACTTGTATTTATACTCACTCTTCTAGTTTTTACTACAACTACAAAATGAGCACTTTCAGTCATACAATATTGTCAAAACTAACAAACTAAATGGATGATTTTATAATGAACTCTTTGATTTTGTGCATTAAAAAGGTAAATTGCTGTGAACTTTATTATCAACCATCGATACTTTTTTGGATTTAAAAAAACTTTAAATTTCATTTTGATAGATCATAAATGATTGAGTTGTATTTAAAATAAATTATTTTTTGTCTTTTCTTTTGTTTATATTTTGTTAATATTAAATAGATATGTAGCTTTATTTTTTTATATTAATTTAGTTTTGAATTTTACTATATTTCTCATATTCTTGAATGGTCAAAATTTGTTAGTTCATGATACCCCCCCCCCCCCCCCCCGCCCAAGCAATGATGATACATGCATGGTTCTCTAAAAAAAAAAAAAATTACATGCATGGTGAGTGATTATTCAGTAGTCCCGGACTGCAAATAAATGTGTAGTCTCACTCTCAAATGAATGGTTCGTCCCACTAATTAAATTCATGGTGTGGCCCACCACTATATGAGAGGGGGACTACACATTTATTTATAGTCTGAGACAACTTAATAATTTTCCCATGCATGGTATGTAACTGCTGCTTGCCCTATCTTGTCAAACATGGTTATTTATTTCAAATTTAATAACCAGAGGTTAAGTGATAGCATTGACATAACCAAATCAACCATACTTCTATTATTTGAATTCAAGCTTTGAAGAAAAAAAATTTTATGGGTGATAGGTCCATGAATTTAGAACTCTCAATCCACTGTCAAAAGTGTTACCATAATTGATTTAGGTAAGTCTTAGAGTGTTTAAAGTCATGTACTTAAAGATTAAAATGAAGACTCAAGTGAAACTCAATAAAATTGTAAGGTCAATCAGCCCAACTACAACCTCGATAGCATTCAATCCATCGAGGGTTTCTAAAACTCGACTGCAGTCGGCCGATTAAGCCTTGGGATCCAAGAATCTCAATTAAGGTCCACGAACGAATAAAAGACTTAGGATTCGTTCCCTAGTGATCACCTAGTGATCATGCATGCATAAAGTGATTTAAGGATGATCACATAGAGAGACAACACTCACTTTTAAGGTTTTGGCTACGTTCTATATGCCTAGGATTTTGTAACCAAGCCAATTACTTTCATCACCACTACATGAGAGTTTCATGATCTACCGAAAGTGCTGCAAAGGAATCAACAACATCAAGGTTGTTGACCAAAACTTCAAGGCAATCCTTGGAGTCGCAAACGGATTGGTTTGTGTGGAAGAACAAATCGCTTGAAGAGTATAACCGGGTTGAAGCTACATGGAGTTATGTAAGTAAGTTACTACTGGAGGTAGCAACTATAGAAATTAGGATCCCAAAGGGTTTTTCCCATTTGGGTTTTCCCTTCGTAACCAAATAGTTGTCTTTTACTCTTTAGCATTCTGATTAATTGTTATTTTGGTTATATGCTAAATTGACCTAAACTGAATTTGATTCCATAATTCATTAATTAATTGATTCAGTAATTTAGGTTAAAAGTAAATAAGCCAAGGTCTAAATTTCCAACAATGGGGAATGGGAAGTAAGTGAAAAATACATCTTATTTGGTTGAAAATATTAAAATTGCATATGAAATTAGATAGTTATTTTCCAAGCATACAATCAATAGATTTAAACACAAATACAAGTTTGAAGGAAATTATTTCAAGTTACTCATACACATATAAATATAGATATTTGATGACATAAGAACCACGAAGAATACTCCTTAGTAAACCATAAGCATGTTTATCTGGCATGACAGAAGATTCTTTCCATCCATTGTAAAACTTTATGAGCCTGCAATTAGTCATGAATAGAAAATAACATAAAGAGGAAATGGTCAAAGTAAGTAAAGAACAAAATACCAAACATTAAGAAGGTAAAAAGTTTGATTTTTGACCTTCCATATAGCCAAGCATGTTGCGCTAAATCCTAGCGCCAATGAGAATGTCCCTGACCAAATATAGCTCAGAGATGGCCTTGCTAATGTCCCATCGTTCTTGTGGCAACTCCACAGAGCATGCCACTCCGACATTGATCATAGATATCAAACACTCCTCCATTCTGTTTGTAGGGCTATGATTGTGATTACCAATCACTTCATCAATATTGTTTAAAAGTTTTGGGTCAACAACCTCCATTACACGGTTAGGCAAGGCACTGCCAGCATAGTTATGAAGGTTAAGGCCTCCCTCAAACGCACTATTTGTGGGTCTCTTTCCTGTTATCATCTCTAACAATAAGATTCCATAGCTGTAGACATCACCTTTGGTTGATACCTCATTTCCCAAACCGTACTCTGCCATTAAGAATATTTGATATAGATAATACAGTCACATTACAATTTGGGAGCTCATAAAGTAATCATGGTAAATGTGGGAAAGCATGTATCAAGGACTAAAAATTTCAATAAATTGTTATTACCTTGAGGAGTGTACCCAATTGTTCCTCTTATTCCGATTGAACTGCTTTGTTTTGGATTTGTAATTTCTAGAAGAAATTTTGCGAGCCCAAAATCTCCAACATGAGCAGTCATATCACAATCGAAAAGAATGTTGCTTGGTTTTAGATCACAGTGAACAACTGGCGTTGGGCAATTGTGATGTAGGTAATCGAGTGCATAGGCAACATCAATGGCAATGTTTGTTCTTTGAAGAAGGCTCAGATTTCGTATCTCTACGTGCCCATTATCTGTTTCCAGATTCATATGTAACCAACTTTTGCAGACTTCCATTGGGCATGAACTCGTAAACTAGAGCCTTAAAATCATTTCCATGAAAATCCACACTTGAGCAGGAGGTTATGATCTTCACAAGATTTCGATGACGAATATTTTTCAAGGCTTCACACTCAGAGATGAAGCTCTTAGAAGCACCTCGACGTTGAAGATTAAGTACCTTGACTGCAACAATTGTTCCATCCTCACCAAGGATACCTTTATACACTGAGCCAAAACTACCCACACCAATCAAATTTGATGAAGAGAACCCATCAGTTGCTTTAAGGAGCATTTGGTAAGACACTTTCAAAAGCGATTGTCTAAAGGAAGATCCTGAAGAGTTATCTTTTCTTCTATTTTTTTGCCAATAAAATAAGATATATGAGACTGTGGATACTACCAGAAGCACACAAGCTATTGAGATTACCATTGTGTGTGTAAGAGACCACTTCCTATTCTTGGATTCTTTTCTTAAGCACTTAGGCAACTTTAGTTCTGATATGCCCCCACAAAGCCTACTATTTCCGACAACTGATATTGCACTAGCATTTGCAAAAACTCCTTTTGTTGGAACCTCTCCCAGAAAATCATTGAAGGATAAATTCAGATTCTTCAAGGAGAGTTTCTCCAAGAAATTTGGAATTTGACCAGACAAGTTGTTTCGAGAAAGATCCATGACTTGAATACCTCTTGAAGAACTCAAGGATGACGGAATTGCTCCCTGAAAGAAATTGTCCTCCATGTAAAGGTAGACAAGGCTAGTGCAGGAGCTTAGGCTGTTTGGAATTTCACCAGACAACTTGTTCTCAGATAAGTCCAATTCTACTAAATGGACAAGATTGCTGACCTCTGATGGTAGCGATCCAACAAAAAAGTTTTTAGCTAAATTAAGTGAAATTGACAACTTTGAAATTGCAAAGAGTTGCTTTAGAATGGTTCCTTTGAGATTGTTTTGAGATAGATTTAACAATAGCAAATTTTGGCAATTTCCTATACTTGATGGGATAGTTCCTTGCAATCTGTTATTTTCTAAGTGCAGTTCATTTATCAAGGATAGGTTTCCTAGGGTAATTGGTAACCTTCCTGAGAGTTTGTTGTCACTTAAAGCTAATCGCTGTAATTTTTGAAGATTACCAATATTACTTGGGATTGCCCCTGTGAATCTGTTACCAGACAAGTCTAATGTGGTCAAGTTGACCAGATTACCTATCCCTGAAGGAATCTCTCCAAAAATAAGATTTTTGCCTATCACTAAAGAGGTAAGCTGGGATGAAAGATTGCCTAAAATATTTGGCAACGTACCTTTGAACTGATTCCCATCGAGACCCAATATCTGCAAACTGCTACAATTGACTAGAGACTGAAAGAAATCCATTTCATCAGCATCTCCACTTCCTAAATTATTATCAGACACAACTAATCCCATCAAATGCTGTAAGCCTCCAAAATTGACTGATATTTTTCCTGTAAAATTGTTCTCTCCAGCTTGGAAGCTTTGTAGCTCTGAAGCATTAGCTAATGAGACTGGAAGAGATCCGGTAAATTGGTTTACATAAATTTGAAACCACTGGAGATGAGGAAGGGTTAGGAATAAGTCTGTAGGAAGACTTCCACTAAGCTCATTATCGGCCATTGAAAGTTCAAAAATAGACGAAAGATTGTATAAAGATGGAGGGATCAAACCAGAGAATTTATTTGAACCCAGTCCAATATATTTTAAGCTTTTCAATTGACCCAAGGCATCTGGAATGTGTCCTTCCAAGAAATTAAAGGCTGCAGATAAAACTTGGAGAGAGCTAAGGTTCCCAATAAAAGGTGGGATTCCTCCCTCGAGATTGTTAGCGTGAAAAGAAAGCATCTCCAGCTTTGACAAAGAAGCAAGCTCCCTTGGGATTGACCCTGAAAGGTTATTTTTAGCTACTCGAAGGAACTTGAGGTTGAAGCAATAGGAAAGGTTTGCAGGAATTTCCCCTTCCAAAGAGTTATTTTTCAGAATCAATTCTTGCAACCTGAACAGACGGCCAATTTCATGAGGGATTTGGCCTCCAATAGTGTTGTTCGCAAGCACGATCTTCCTCATGAAGCTGAGGTTGCCTATGTATGGAGACAAGGAACCCACCAAACCTCTGGACTGAAGATCTAATACAGTGACTCTTCTATGCTTGCGGCCGCATGTAACACCTTCCCACTCGCAGAAATGAAAGGAATCATTCCACGACCTGAAAACGTTTGCAGGGTCATCTGTTATCTTTGTCTTGAAGGCCAACAAAGCCTGATGATCCGTCTCATTCCCAATAGACAAAACAGCAAGAGCTTTTACATGCAACAGTACAATGAAAAAGAGGAGGATGGCATGGAAGTGAATTGAGCATAATAGTCTCAGACTCATTCCTACAAGTGAAGAAGATCCTCTTCCTTGCCAATGTGCAAAATTTGTGTTATGCTTGACAAACTAAGGCGTCTATATATTCAGTGTGAATGTTGGAGGACCAGGGTTTTGCTGATTAGAAAGTAGAATAGACTGGGATAGAGAAGTGGGTGGAGGTCCACTTCTAATAGTTTAAGCGGGGAAAATTTTTCTAATGTCTAGCCTCAAGTGCTGGTATAAATAATATTTTCATGAAAGAAACTATTAAATATTGCGTAGTGCTGGCCTGCTGGGATAAGCAAACTTATACGCCACGAAGCAGCTAAACCAATCACTCAATTTTTCCCACAGGCCAAAATTGACGAAACTGGTCTTCCATACTCAATTTTTCCGTCTACTTTGGAATTTTGCATCAGTTTATCCATTCTATGCTTCTAGATGATACAAAATGATCTTTTTCTACTGAGTTTGGCGATTTGTTTATGGTTCCTGTTTGTTCAGTGGACATTAAAGAATTTTCTTCCAAATTCAAATTGTCATCAAGTTTCAGTGTGAGGTGGATGTCACATAACTAAGGGGTCAAGCGCATTAAATTAGCTATAATTGATTACATCTACTATATAAATCATGTATTATATATAGTTCATATATTATGGAGGAAGGAACTAAGATTTGAATTTGGTGAGATTCAAAGTATAAACCAAAAAAAATCATAAAATCCAAATTAACATCTATTCAATATTAACAAAAATACCAACGAACTAATATCAATTTCATCGATTTCGATTTTTCAAAATTTTGTTCGAGGATTTTTGAAAGTTGAGATATCAACATTAGGCATTGGCAACGATGCATCATTAGTATTGGCTTTTGAATTATTTGTACTTTTTCTTTCAAAAAGTCCAAAATTGTAGTTGAATTTACCCTAATCTACAAATCAAATCAAATTTATATCAATTATTTTATTATATGTCCAATAGTCTTTTAACTAAAAAAAATCATTAGTTTTTCTAATTAACAAAGGAATAACAAAAATGTTTCACGGCCCCACAAATTACAACAAAATGCATAATTCAAGAAGCAATAAACATAACTAACCTTTCAAGAAGCAATAAACATAACTAACCTCATCAATTACTGACATGTTCGAATGAACGAAAGCCACATCATTCAACTTAATTCATCACACCCAAAAACAAACATTAACCAAAACAAAAATATTTGCAATATTATAGGTTTTAACGTGTATTTATAAATAATATTTTCATCTTAATCTTTATCTTCATCTTAATTTTTTTAGTCTATTTATAAATAGAAGAGATTAATCTTTATCTTTATCTTCATCTTAATCTTTTCTTAATCTTTATCTGCATCTTAATTTTTTTTTTTTTTTTTTTTTTTTTTTAAAATCTCAGCACATGTCAAATTCTAAGCATGCTAAATGGCAGAACTTCAGCTGAAGGATGTCAAATTCTAAGCATGCCAAATGGCAGAACCTCAGCTGAAGGTCTCTGCTTTATATATATATATATATATAATTTGGTCTTTTGGGAAGAGATAAGAATTGAGATGGCATTTGATAGATGTTTATATGCTAAATGCTACCCAGTGAATAGAACACTCTGTAACCATTCCACACGATGGTGATACCATTCTAATTTTCTCACATCCGCCATTTTGGATTGGACGCTTTAAATTTCTTTAGTTAGATCTTCCAAAGACTTGGAAAATTATGGTCTTTGGGTCCCCCATTAATTATTGTGAATTGTGGAGTATAGAATTGAATGATGAGGATTGTATAGGTCAAGTCAATAGATAATTTAAATCAATAATTTTTCACTTTGGACCACTCAGACTAAAAATTTGTGGAAGATTATTAAAGGTGTGGAACTTGATCATGGGTGAGATCCAATCAATTAGGAAAGCTTCAAGAAAGGTTCAAATGACCAAATTCTTAGTCCAAAACATGTACAGGTTTGCTCTTGACATTTTTTTTGTTGCTAAATTACAATTCTCTTGACATAATAATATCCTTAACAATGCTTTTAATTTATAGCATTAATGTCATTACTTAACTATTTTTCCATAAAAGATGGTCCTAAATAGCCTGACACAATAATTTAAATGGATAAAACCTCTTTCTTTCAAAAGTATCAATATGAGCAGATCCAAGGTGGATAAGATGAGGGATTTGAATGAGTCTGAGAGATCAATGACTTGTAAATTAGTGTAGTATTCCTCCTTTCAAAAGAGATTTCTATAATCACCTATAATAGAGAGTGCACATCATAACAATTCTATAGTCCACAATTCACTCTACTTTAACTGGGAACCCACAAGACCATAATATAAAGGGAGACCCACTAGACCATAATTTTCCAAGTCTAATTTTTCAAGTCTTTGGAAGACCTTAATGAAACATTAACGGATTGCACACTTCAAATTTTTTTTAATTAAAAAGTATTGCACCTAATTCCTATCAACAATCAACTTTGCAACCTTCACCGCCAAATGCTTAATGGGAAACCGCTTGGTATATTTCTAACCTCTCTTTGAAGTCTGAACCTTGTTTGTTGGAATGTGTTGTAGTTTAGCTCATAAAATCTAAGCTTTACCGTTGGATGACAAAGGTTACCTTATTTGGCATGCATCAATCGGCTTCAAAAAATAAAGCAACATGATTGGGCTTTAGTTTGTTTATCTTCATCTTAATTTTTTCAGTCTATTTATAAATAGAAGAGATTAATCTTTATCTTAATCTTCTCTTAATCTTTATCTACATCTTAATTTTTTTTATCTTTATCTTCATCTTATTTTTTTCTTAATCTTTATCTTCATCTTAATTTTTTTATTTTTATTTTTTTTATCTTTATCTTCATCTTAATTTTTTTCTTAATATTTATTTTCATCTTAATTTTTTTAATAAGATAATTTATCTCCATCTTAATTTTTTTCTTAATCTTTATCTTCATCTTAATTTTAAAAAATAAAAAATAAAAAAAAAATCAAAGCACATGTCAAATTCTAAGCATGCTAAATGGCAGAACCTCAGCTGAAGGATGTCAAATTCTAAGCATGCCAAATGGTAGAAACCTCAGTTGAAGTCTCTGCTTTTATATATATATATATATATATATTGATATTGATTGATTGATTATAGATAGATAAGGAAACAGATAAACCAATCACTCAATTTTAATTTTTACCAGTTAAGCCAAAATTGATGAAGATGGTCTCCCCTACTCAATTTATCGCCTAGATTTCAATTTTGCATCAGTTTTTTCATCAAACGCTTCTATATTGTCCAATATGACCTTTTTCTACTGATTTTGGCGATTTTTTTTTATAGTTCCTGTTTGTTCAGTGGACATTAAAGAATTTCCTTCCCAATTCAAGTTGTCATTAAGTTTTCAGCTTTAGTTTGAGGTGGATGTCACATAACTAAGGTTAAGCGTCCAGCACATTGGATTAGCAAACGGTTGATCTACATCTACTATATAAATTCCGTATTATAGTCACACATATTATGAGCGAAGATGTACTTATCTAAGGTTCTCTATTGTGAATGTAGATCATGTGACCAAAACACCTTAATTCTCTGTGCACTTTCACCTTCTCTCTTTCCTCTAGCTCTCAAACCCAACAACGGTTAAATGATTAAATTCACCTTTAGTCTTTAGAAATAAATTATGGAAGCTTTCTATGTTGTCTTGAGTTCAAATTGTGCCTTCAGGCTTCCTAATTACATGTGTTCAAACTTAAATAGGAATTTGGATTCACAAGTGAATTCACTTCCGATGTTATGATGTTCGCGATATCAACCAAGATAAATACTTTACCAAAGTGAATATGTGACTTTGAAAGATTAAAGACTGATGATTTTACAGATTGGCTGGGTTGGGATCCCAACTGCACTAGCTTGGCTTCCAAGTTCCAACAGATATGCTTATCAAGGTACTGCTAACAGCTTGTTTTATTGGATGCTCCATACTGCTGCTCTAAGAGTGCCTACAAGCTAGGCCTAGCATGGTGTTTGATTATTCAAGCTCAGCAAGCCTAATTCAACCTTGCTATCAGAAAGTATATCTCAAGAGTCTCTTGGTTTCTGATCACCATCAGCAACTTCTGTATCTTCTATTAAAAACAATGCAATTGATGTCAGACAAGAACAAGATGATCATCAAGATAATTTTGCTGAGAAACTGCTGAAGCCTTGAAGGTGAATCATTTCAAGCTAGATATATGACTGGTTTAGTTTAACAAGATCTAAAAAAAGTACACAAAAATGGGTAAACAGTATAGGCAGTAAAAAATGACTCATACTCCTTTCAAGAGTGAATTTTAACAAGATCCCCAAATTTTTCTTAAACTAAATTACAACAATTTAATTATTAACCTATCATATCGGACCAACCCCTCAACCAAAAAAAAAATTAAGCAAAATAGACATGTATAGGTCAAAAAACTTATTCAAAGAAGTTTATTATCTATACAATATATAATAGCCAAGGTCTAGCAATCAATTCAGCCCTCAATCTATGCAGTCACGTCATCACCATCCCTGTCAAAATTAAGCCATGTTAGATTACTTTTTTTGTGACGACCCAAATCCGTAATATAAATCGGAGTCGAACCGGCATGCTAATACCAAGCCTGTGCTTGATATTAACAGGAACCAACTAAAAGGAGTATAAAAATTTTTCTTCTTTCTTTTCTTTCTCTCATCCTGATTCTTTAACTTCTTCTTGGGTTGGGAACTCCCATAATATAATAACGTACTCCTTTACAAAATAACTGAATATACTAGTCCACCTAAAGGAAGTGATAGTAATCAGAGCATTTATAATTATTTATACAAAATACATCAGTGTGTGGACATAATAACTCTAATACAGCGGAAGACTATTTAAACATATACATCACTTCTGCTTTATATACATAAAAACTCAAAACATCTAAGATTAGTTCTAGATACAAATATATTTGCTCCTCCATGCTGAGACTCTTGGCTGCACTATAGAATGTTCCTGCAATCTGAGCAACCCACTTTGCTCAGTAAGGGAGGCGTGACATGAAGATTTAACAGTATGCATGAATGCATGATAAACAAAATAATCTTTGTGGATATGACTTGCGTATAAACAATTCATGCTAAAATGATTTCATGAGTTTCTTGAACATATATGTTTCATACTGATGAACATAATATCTGATAACTTATAAGGCATAATATAACTATTGAAATCTGAACATATAACATGATTCCTTTATATGTAAATAAAACATATTCCCTTAAACTGTTCTGAAGAGAAAACTTATCTCATACCATTGCATAATATAGCAAAAACTATATGGAATATGTAACTGTACTATATCTTTACGACTTTGCCCCTCATGACCTTACTGGTGCCATGTCTACAGGAAAACTATCCCCTCGTGGCCTGGGTTGCTAGTCTACAAAGATCCGAAGATCCCTCGTGGCCTTACTTGTTGTCGGTCTACAGGGAATAAAATGCCTCGTGGCCTTTCTGCTGTCATTTCTTTAGGGCATACAATCCCCTCGTGGCCTTGGGTTATCAATCTACAGGGCATCACACTCAAAACTGTTTTAGGTGTTTGTAAAACATATCATGCTTGTTTATTTTTCAATATCTCTCTTGCCTTACTAAGCCAAAATTCATAGCATATCCACAGCTTGCTTCTAAAATCTGTCTTAACTGTACCAACTCAAAACTGTTTCTAAATTAATGCACGTTTTCTTTATAAACAAGTATCAAACTGAGTTTACTGAAAGCATTGATAAAACATATATAGATATATTCTTAAAACATGTACTATTAAATTTTCATGGAACATTCCCTTACCTCAATCCAAAAGCCGGATTCCAAGAGTCTCAAGCAGATCGCTTCACCTATCCTCCCTTGATTATCCTAAATCAAGTATAGGAGTTAAGTTAACTTTAACTTAATCTTAGTTTCAACTCAATGCCAACCTTAGCTCATAATAGGCTAATCAACACTTATGACCATAATTCGCTTAATTTAACTTAACAAATCTTTACTAAGCCCTTACTAAACCCCAAACAACATGTTGAAGGCATCCAAGGCTAACCAACCTCATAATTACAATACAAAATACAACATATTTCAAGCAATCACACATTGTTTCTAAGGCACTAATGCACCTAATGCAGAAACCGTAGTTATATGGCTCATAACTTTCTTTATAAAACCAAACAGTGAAATCAATGCATAATAAAATTCACCTAGACAATACACATGCAATTGGCCTTGCACATAAAATATCAACTCAAATAAATCATCCAATTGCAAGAGTAAATTTGTCAAAGTCTCATTCTTTCAAGAAATAAAGGTTCTGTCCCGCTACAGGGCAATCCATTTGAACAGTGAATTTAACTATCCATTCACTATCCAATTTCCTTGATATTTCATTTACTTGTTCTATTATATGTCTAGTACATTATTTAGAAATTACAGCTCTATTTGAGCTTTATACAAAATTATAAAATTCAACCAAGACAGAAGACTCAAATCTGCCAGCACAGTTTTGAAGATAACTTTAAATCAGTACCCACAATTCCTTATTTACTAAAATTGCATGGGGTTAATTCCATAAATAACATATGCATCCTAGGGTTCCAGAAACATACTCCAATCACTTAAATTCCAAGTATTGGATTTACTATGAAATTTCTAACTGACAAACACAGAATCTGTCAAATTGACAGATTTGGTACAGTTTTCTTGTAAAATAACAAATAATTATCAAAACTCAATATTTTTCTATGAAATTTCATATACATAACCTAGACATATGATAGATTACCCTAAAGAAAACTTTTTCCTCATTCCTATTTTAGAAAAGTCCCAGAATTTCGTGCAACTTTCTGTTCACTACAAGAAGCAGAGACAGGTTGCATTTTCCTCTAGAAACTTAAAACCCATCAACCATTAGCCAACAATCCTCCTAAATCCAACACATGCAGTACCAAATCAAGTCAAACATCAATGTAATCCATCACACAGAACATACAAGCCATATAAATCCACATATAACAACAATTCCATCATCAATTGTAAGAAACCAACATGGAATCACCAAACCTCATGCTCAATCTAAAATTCCAGCAACTACCACATCAAATCCCACATGCATGTCATAAAAATTCATTTTCCTTAACCCAAAATCATATTTCTACCAACCCATAACCTCAAAGTGTAAGAATCATGAAGATCAACCAACAATTTCAACTATTCCCATTTCAAAACTTGACTAAAATCATAAACCCTTACCTAGCTTATGATTTCTTGAAGGAGGAGGGCTAGACTCTTTCTCTAACTTGAATTGTGGAGGAAGATGAGAGGAAACAAAGATCCCTAGCTGCTGGACCCGTGGGGTGCAAGAGGGAGAAGAGAGCTTGAGTTCTCTCTTTTGTTTTGTCTATGCTAGAGAATGAGAAAAAATCAAATGGTGGGGTGGGACTTGGATGGCCAGCCACTAAAGGGGGGTATTTTGAGTGGATTCCATGTGTCCTCATGCATAGGGGTGGGCAAAAAACCGCGAAACCCGACCCGCCCGACCAATCCGGCCGAACCGATCGTCCGTCCGTCCGTCCGTGAGCATATATACGGACGGATACGGATACGGATATTTAAAATATTCGGATAGCGGACGGATAACGGATTTTAAATTTTTGGTCGGGTGGATACCCGACCCGCCCGACAATATTAACTTAAATGATAAAAAAATAAACCTATCACTCCTGTCTACCCATAATCCCATACCCACCCGTGAAACCCGGTCACTCACCCACTCATATTTAATATTTTTCACCAGCTTTCACTCATTTTTTTCACTTCACTGACCTCTCTCATCTCTCAATCTTCAAGATTCCCTCGAGCTTTAGCTAGGAATTCCCTCAATCTTCAAGTCCTGAAGCTCCACCGCCGGTGAATCTCCAGCAAGGCCACGGGAATCTCGTCTCCCTCATTCCTTCCGACCTCAATCTCCCTCTCCCTCTCTTATTTTCTTTTCTGTTTCACCGCCGACGAAGGGAGATTGAGTTGAGCTCCACCGCCACATCGCCACAGAGAGATTCCAGATCAAGTGAGATCTAGCGAGATCTCGCCGGATCTGGTGAGATCTCGCCAGATCCGGTGAGATTTCGCCGGATTTTGGCTAGACCTCGCCGATTCTGCTGCGGCACCACCATCAACTTCGCCGGTTCTGTCCAATATTGGTGTATTTGCTGATTTTTTTGTTGTGTTTTTTTTTGTTGTGGTTGTTAGTTGTTACGGTGAGTATTTTGTTGCGATGATTTGTTGATGGGTTGATTTTCTATTTGATTGTTGTTGTAACGGCAAAAACCCGTGAAACCCGACCGTAACCACCCGCCAAAACCGATCAACCGACCCGCCCGAACCGACCACCTTAACGGATGGTCAACGGGTTGGAGCTTTGCAAACCCGACTCTGTCGGGTAGGATAAAAAAATACCCTCAAACCCGAACCGCCCACCCCTACTCATGCATGGGAAGGTAGATTTAGGGTGGAGACAAGTGGCCAATTCCCATTGGACACCAAATTTATGTGTGCAATAACCCTTTTGCCCTTATGTTTACTATCAATTACATAGTTTAAGGTTTATCTATAATAAAACTATAGGTATCTATGATATTGTACTTACATTAATATTATTTTATTGTTACTAACATTAATCATGTAGCATCACTATATTTTTCTATTTCACTTTGACTATTACATAGTCACTTGATATATCTATTAGCAATACTAATGCATCCAAGTTAACGTAGTGTGGTAATTATCCAATTTAAATTAACTTACTATAAGAATTTATTAAATCTATAATCCTTTAGTGACTTAGTACTAATATAATTAATCTAAAATGTTTAAGAGTGCGGCGCATCACATTTTTCCTTTTTTTTTTAAAAAAAATTTTCCCTCCTCACTCAATTATTGTCCTACCATTTCAAAACTTTTCGCCCCTATTTATTTTCAGTCCTATGATCCATAATTATCAACTCATTAATGCACAACTTATAAATGGGATTTAGAATTTCAAACATCCAATCACTGACTAAATTATGACTCTCTTTGTCCTCTCTCTCCAAGTGAAAGGCCACCCAACTAAATGGCAATAAATGCTAATATGTTGATTGGTGTTAGGTGATTTGCAAATTTAGTAACAAGGCATGTTTATGTGATTTGCATTGATATAGCCAAATCAACCATACTTCTTATTTGAGTTTGAGATGTGAAGAAAAATATGTTGATGGTGTTAGGTCCATGAATTTAGAATTGTCAATCTAGTGTCAAAAGTGTAACTGTAATTCAGTCATGTAAGTCTTAGAATGTTTAAAATCATGTACTTAAAGATCAAAATGAAGACTCAAGAGAAGTGCAAGGTTCAGTCAGCTCAACTGCAACATTGATTGGTCCTGATCCAACGAGGGTTTTGAAAGCTCAGTTGTAGTCCACCGATTAAGCCTCGGGATCCAAAGATCCCATTTAACGCCCACGAACGAATAAAAGACTTAGGATTCGTTCCCTAGTGATCATGCACGCATAAAGTGATCTAAGGATGATCACATAGAGAGACAACACTCACTTTTAAGGTTTTGGCTACGTTCTATAAGCCTAGGATTTTGTAACCAAGCCAATTACCTTCATCACCACTACATGAGAGTTTGGTGATCTATCGAAGGCACTGCAAAGGAATCAACAACATCAAGGTTGTTGATCAAAACTTCAAGGCAATCCTTGGAGTCGCAAACGCATTGGTTCGTGTGGAAGAACAAATTGCTTGAAGAGTATAACCGGGTTGAAGCTACATGGAGTTATGTAAGTAAGTTACTACTGGAGGTAGAAACTATAGAAATTAGGATCCCAGAGGGTTTTTCCCATTTGGGTTTTCCCTTTGTAACCAAATAGTTGTCTTTTACTCTTTAGCATTCTAATTAATTGTTATTTTGGTTATATGCTAAATTGATCCAAACTGAATCTGATTCCATAATTCATTAATTAATTGATTCGGTAATTTAGGTTAAAAGTAAATAAGCCAAGGTCTAAATTTCCAACATTGAAAAATACATCTTATTTGGTTGAAAATATTACAATTGCATATGAAATTAGATAGTTATTTTCCAAGCATACAATCAATAGATTTAAACACAAATACAAGTTTGAAGGAAATTATTTCAAGTTACTCATACACATATAAATATAGATATTTGATGACATAAGAACCACGAAGAATACTCCTTAATAAACCATAAGCATGTTTATCTGGCATGACAGAAGATTCTTTCCATCCATTGTAAAACTTTATAAGCCCGCAATTAGTCATGAATAGAAAATAACATAAAGAGGAAATGGTCAAAGTAAGTACAGAACATAATACCAAACATTAAGAAGGTAAAAAGTTTGATTTTTGACCTTCCATAAAGCCAAGCATGTTGCGCTAAATCCTAGCGCCAATGAGAATGTCCTTGACCAAATATAGCTCAGAGATGGCCCTGCTAATGTCCCATCGTTCTTGTGGCAACTCCACAGAGCATGCCACTCCGACATTGATCATAGATATCAAACACTCCTCTGTTCTATTTGTAGGGCTACGATTGTGATTACCAATCACTTCATCAATATTGTTTAAAAGTTTTGGGTCAACAACCTCCATTACACGGTTAGGCAAGGCACTGCCAGCATAGTTATGAAGGTTAAGGCCTCCCTCAAACACACTATTTGTGGGTCTCTTTCCTGTTATCATCTCTAACAATAAGATTCCATAGCTGTAGACATCACCTTTGGTTGATACCTCATTTCCCAGACCGTACTCTGCCATTAAGAATATTTGATATAGATAATATAGTCACATTACAATTTAGAAGCTCAAAAATCATGGTAAATGTGGGAAAGCATGTATTAATGATTAAAAGTTTTTAGTAAATTGTTGTTACCTGGAGGAGTATACCCAATTGTTCCTCTTATACCAATTGAGCTTTTCTGCTCCGGATTTGTAAGTTCTAAAAGAAATTTTGCGAGCCCAAAATCTCCAACATGAGCAATCATATCACAATCAAAAAGAATGTTGCTTGGCTTTAGATCACAGTGAACAACTGGCATTGGGCAATGGTGATGTAGGTAATCGAGTGCACAAGCAACATCAATGGCAATGTTTGTTCTTTGGAGCAGGCTCAAATTTCGTATCTCTATGTGCCCATTATCTGTTTCCAGATCCATATGTAACCAATTTTCCAGACTTCCATTGGGCATGAACTCGTAAACTAGAGCCTTAAAATCATTGCCATGAAAATCCACACTTGAACAGGAGGTTATGATCTTCACAAGATTTCGATGACGAATATTTTTCAAGGCTTCACACTCAGAGATGAAGCTCTTAGAAGCGCCTCGTCGTTGAAGATTAAGTACCTTGATTGCAACAATTGATCCTTCCTCACTAAGGATGCCTTTATACACTGAGCCAAAACTACCCACACCAATCAAATTTGATGAAGAGAACCCATCGGTTGGTTTAAGGAGCATTTGGTAAGACTCTCTCAAAAGCGATTGTCGAAAGGAAGATCCTGAAGAGTTATCTTTTCTTCTATTTTTCTGCCAATAAAATAAGATATATGAGACTGTGGATACTACCAGAAGCACACAGGCTATTGAGATTACCATTGTGAGTGTAAGAGACCACTTCCTTTTCTTGGATTCTTTTTTTAAGCACTTAGGCAACTTTAGTTCTGATACGCCCCCACAAAGCCTACTATTTCCGACAACTGATATTGCACTAGCATTTGCAAAAACTCCTTTTGTTGGAACCTCACCTTGAAAATTATTGAAGGATAAATTCAACTTCGTCAAGGAGAGTTTCTCTAGGAAATTTGGAATTTGACCAGACAAGTTGTTCCGAGAAAGATCCATGAATTGAATACCTCTTGAAGAACTCAAGGATGACGGAATTGCTCCCCAAAAGAAATTGTCCTCCATGTAAAGGTAGACAAGGCTAGTGCAAGAGCTTAGGCTGTTTGGAATTTCACCAGACAACTTGTTCTCAGATAAGTCCAATTCTACTAAATGGACAAGATTGCTGACCTCTAATGGTAGCGATCCAACAAAAAAGTTTTTAGCTAAATTAAGTGAAATTGACAACTTTGAAATTGCAAAGAGTTGCTTTGGTATGGTTCCATTGAGATTGTTTTGAGATAGATCTAACCACAACAAATTTTGGCAATTTCCTATACTTGATGGGATAGTTCCTTGCAATCTGTTATTATCTAAGAACAGATCATTTATCAAGGATAGGTTTCCTAGGAAAATTGGTAACCTTCCTGAGAGTTTGTTGTCACTTAAATATAATCGCTGTAATTTTTGAAGATTACCAATATTACTTGGGATTGCCCCTGTGAATTTGTTACCAGACATGCTTAATATGGTCAAGTTGACCAGATTACCTATCCCTGAAGGAATCTCTCCAAAAATAAGATTATTGTTGATCCCAAAACCCTTAAGCTGGGTTGAAAGATTTCCCAAAACAGTAGGCAACATACCTTTGAACTGATTCGTACTGAGATCCAATATATACAAATTGCTACAATTGAGTAGAGACTGAAAGAAATCCATTTCATCAGCATCTCCACTTCCTAAATTATTATCAGACACAAATAATGCCATCAAATGCTGTAAGCCTCCAAAATTGACTGACAGTTTTCCTGTAAAATTGTTCTCTCTAGCCTCTAAGCGTTGTAGCTCTGAAGCATTAGATAATGAGAGTGGAAGAGATCCGGTAAATTGGTTTCCATAAATTTGAAAATACTGGATCTGAGGAATGGTAAGAAATAAGTCTGCTGGAAGACTTCCACTAAGCTCATTAAGGGCTAGTGAAAAAGCAGTAATAGACGAAAGATTATATAAAGATGGAGGGATCAAACCAGAGAGTTTATTTCCACCCAGTCCAATATATTTTAAGCTTTTCAATTGACCCAAGGCATCTGGAATGTGTCCTTCCAAGAAATTAAAGGCTGCAGATAAAACTTGGAGAGAGCTAAGGTTCCCAATGAAAGGTGGGATTCCTCCCCCAAGATTGTTAGCGTGAAAAGAAAGACTCTCCAGCTTTGACAAAGAAGCAAGCTCCCTTGGGATTGACCCTGAAAGGTTATTTTTAGCTACTCGAAGGAACTTGAGGTTGAAGCAATAGGAAAGGTTTGCAGGAATTTCCCCTTCCAAAGAGTTATTTTTCAGAATCAATTCTTGCAACCTGAACAGACGGCCAATTTCATGAGGGATTTGGCCTCCAATAGTGTTGTTCGCAAGCACGATCTTCCTCATGAAGCTGAGGTTGCCTATGTATGGAGACAAGGAACCCACCAAACCTCTGGACTGAAGATCTAATACAGTGACTCTTCTATGCTTGCGGCCGCATGTAACACCTTCCCACTCGCAGAAATGAAAGGAATCATTCCACGACCTGAAAACGTTTGCAGGGTCATCTGTTATCTTTGTCTTGAAGGCCAACAAAGCCTGATGATCCGTCTCATTCCCAATAGACAAAACAGCAAGAGCTTTTACATGCAACAGTACAATGAAAAAGAGGAGGATGGCATGGAAGTGAATTGAGCATAATAGTCTCAGACTCATTCCTACAAGTGAAGAAGATCCTCTTCCTTGCCAATGTGCAAAATTTGTGTTATGCTTGACAAACTAAGGCGTCTATATATTCAGTGTGAATGTTGGAGGACCAGGGTTTTGCTGATTAGAAAGTAGAATAGACTGGGATAGAGAAGTGGGTGGAGGTCCACTTCTAATAGTTTAAGCGGGGAAAATTTTTCTATGTCTAGCCTCAAGTGCTGGTATAAATAATATTTTCATGAAAGAAACTATTAAATATTGCGTAGTGCTGGCCTGCTGGGATAAGCAAACTTATACGCCACGAAGCAGCTAAACCAATCACTCAATTTTTCCCACAGGCCAAAATTGACGAAACTGGTCTTCCATACTCAATTTTTCCGTCTACTTTGGAATTTTGCATCAGTTTATCCATTCTATGCTTCTAGATGATACAAAATGATCTTTTTCTACTGAGTTTGGCGATTTGTTTATGGTTCCTGTTTGTTCAGTGGACATTAAAGAATTTTCTTCCAAATTCAAATTGTCATCAAGTTTCAGTGTGAGGTGGATGTCACATAACTAAGGGGTCAAGCGCATTAAATTAGCTATAATTGATTACATCTACTATATAAATCATGTATTATATATAGTTCATATATTATGGAGGAAGGAACTAAGATTTGAATTTGGTGAGGGTCAAAGTATAAACAAAAAAAAAATCATAAAATCCAAATTAACATCTATTCAATATTAACAAAAATACCAACGAACTAATATCAATTTCATCGATTACGATTTTTCAAAATTTTGTTCGAGGATTTTTGAAAGTTGAGATATCAACATAAGGCATTGGCAACGACGCATCATTAGGATTGGCTTTTGATTTATTTGTACTTTTTCTTTCAAAAAGTCCAAAATTGTAGTTGAATTTACCCTAATCTACAAATCAAATCAAATTTATATTAATTATTTTATTATATGTCCAATAGTCTTTTAACTAAAAAAAAAAAATCATTAGTTTTTCTAATTAACAAAGGAATAACAAAAATGTCTCACGGCTCCACAAACTACAACAAAATTATTGCTAATAATTTATTGGCACAACAATACACAACAAAATTTATGTTAGGGATTTGTAATGTTTTCCTAAAGTCTGAAAGCTTCTTTTTTTTTTTCTTTTTTCTTTTTTTCTGTTTTATTTGGGATGTGATAGGTCAGATTAGCAATTTTTTTAGGTTTTATGGACTCATTTATAATTTTTTTTTTTTGGGAAAAAGAGGCCAAATATACATTTTTGACCAAATTTATATATATATATATATATATATATATATATATATATATATATATATATATATATATATATATATTTTAAAATGATGGGGGCTATGGCCCCACCAGTCGCTACATGGATCCATCCTTGCAAACAAACATCTAAAGGTTTTCTATTGTGAATATAGACCATGTGGGCAAACCACTTTAATTTCATGTATACTTTCACTTTCTCCTTCTTTCTTTTCTCTAGCTCTCATCCCACATTGGTTAAATGATTAAATTCACCTTTATTCTTTAAAAAAAATTAGGATAACTTACAATGTTGTCTTGAGTTCAAATAGCGTCTTCACTCTTCCTGAAAATTACAAGTGTTTGAACTTGAATAGTTCACCATTTCCCAATTCTCAAAACATGTTAAGGGAGAGTTTGAACCCACACTTGAGGGGTATTAGAATTGTGGTTAAAATTCATCATTTCCTAACCCTCTAAATTTTTGGGAACAATTGATAGTTGATCAATTTTTTTAGGAGGTGTTTAAGTCTCTATTTCGCTTGCATGCTCAAATTCCTCTGCTTTTTTTTTTTTTTTTTTTGGCTTTTGTCAAGTCTGGAGTTTCACCTCAAAAAAGAATTAATTTTCAAGGCCTAAAATTTGTCAACTATATGTGTAATAGTTACGAGGAGTGCTTTTGAGATTTTAATGAGCCTAAAGGAATACCTCTTTATGAATTAGAAAGCTAGTCGAAGAGGCAGTGCCATGTGATGCCACCAGACCTATTTAATAAAACGTGTATAAGAAGAAGCCAAAAGGAAAAAAGAAATGTTCTTAGAAAAATGGTAGATCCAATCAGAAACACCAGGCCATCTTTGCTTAAAATAAGATGATGATGAGAGGAACTTTTGTAACGCGGCCTTGATTGGGAAGCCTCAAAGAGGTTCTGATTGGAATGGTAAAACATCCAATTCATCTTGTTATATTGGAATTGGAATCATCCTTACAAATGTCTCAAAGAGGTTCCTTTTTATACAAGTGACACAATTCTACCGAGCAAATTAGGAAGAATGCAAATGCAATTGTTACTCTACCTTTTAGAGAGTTCGATAATCACACTAAACTTTGGTTTTCTTGATCTCCATGGTGGAAATCAGAATATAACTATACCCGTTTACATTTCGAAGTTGCAGTGCAAGAGTCTAACAGAAAATTTTGGACAGCGGGATAGAGACTGATTAGGAGTCTAAGCAGGGAAACTTTTCATTCTCTAGCTTAAAGTGTTGGTATAAACAATGATTTCATGGATGAACTATTATAACTTGCTTATACCATGGACTAATATACAATATAAATTTTACAAACAAAGAGACCACCTTCCATTTACAACAATCAAGAGAGTTGTTACATGATCAAGAAATCCAGCATCTGCCCATGATTTTGGAGCTCTTACTGCTCCTTCCCCCTCCTTCAAACTCCCATGCAGAAAGAATCCAGTCACTCCTAAAAGAGGTCAGCAAAATAGAACTGCCAAAATATCTGAAAAATAAAAGGAGCATGAATACTAAATCCTCTTAATACAGAAGTCTGGCTCCACTCCATGATGCATTCTGGGGTGAATGAAACTTTAAAGCTTTTGTTGGTATTTACACTCATTCAAATGGGTCTTGTTCTTGGTGATCCACCAGGAGTATGGGCTCTATATGGAGAGGTCTCTTGCCAAAGATCAAGAGTGTATGTTGTGTTTGGTCTCATCGTATATGACGAGTACTCATTGAAATTGTAGCCGCTTTGTCCCACCATAGCATAAGCTGGGTGAGGAGGAGATAAAAAACAGCTCTTGTGTGCAGGTCCATATTGTCTTAATGGGCTTGAACAGGGAGATACAGGCAAAGACGTAATTGCTCTTACACTATCCCTGCACATGAAAGTATGAAAGCAAAGTCAGTCACTTCAATAATGTCATACAATTATGAATCACAAATGAGGATAAAAAGGCAGAAGGTTAACCACCTTGGGCTTTTCAAAGCTCTTGAACTGGGAACCACTGGCATTGTTGCATAATCTCTATCAATCGAAGGGATATTTGTTCTATTTGAATGGAGTTCTAACACCGGCTGCTCAGAAAGTCAAAGCAAGTAAGAGATTAGCTTAATGCCAACTTCACTGACTGATAAAAATTAGAGGTGGATATAGATTTAATTTTATCAAAGTAAATTGCCACAGACGACCTTCCTCATCTCTTGGAGGAAAAGAATGTGAGTAGATATTCTACCTTTTATATCTTTAGTTTTCTAAAATGTCATCTAAAAAGATGATTCTAATTCTTAGCCAAAAATTATAAAAGATTAAGACATTCTTTTTCATGTTTCTAAAAAAATATTGAAAAAAAAAAAAAAAAAAAAAACACCTCATGTTGATCAAAATGTTGAACAATATGCATACAAATTGTGCTATCTTATTGGTTTTCAAAGAATATGTATATAGACCACTATGTCAAAGTCACAATTATCTACTGCAGTAACCAATCAACATGTGATTTGGAGTTTTACCTCATCTGTTCATCTCATAGAAATATTGGTCTATATCCTAATCAGGTGCTTATGCTCATGAAACTCCAACCATCAAATCATAAGACCCCTAATGGATTCATTTTTTTTCTTTATCTTCTTTGTTCCCTTTATCTGATAAGTAATGATAACCACAGATATCATTTGAGTTTATCATTTTAAGTTTTCAACAATAGTATAATCATAGCACACATTTTGGTTCAATTTAACAAAGCAAGAGAAACAAAGATGCAATAAGATTGAAGAACAGAAAAATAAAAATAACCTAGGAATTAGCATCTAGGCTTGCTCGGATTTGGCACCAAGCAAGAGAAACAAAACCTATGAATCATCTATTGGCTGAAAGCAACACCAAACCATTTTTATTAGTCAAGCAAATTGTCTATCTCCATTGCAGTACAATAGCGTTGTTATATAAACTACTAGGACTAAATTCTAAATAACTTAGGAAAATCCAAAAATACCCTCATACTCTAGGAAATTAGATAAAATACTAAGTACCTAATAAGGCTTAAAATAAAATCCAATTGACCATTAAAAATATATTGATTTTTAAAATTAAAATAAAATTGTCTTGGCACTTCTAGCATCATTCTCCTCTAGTTGGAGAAAAGTCATCCTCCAGTTTTGAAGTGTTTAGGGATAAAAACTCTTGCTTGTGATACTTGCACCAACTCTTGAAGCACTTTTGGTAGAACTAAGAATAAAGAAGCTTCTTATTCCACCATATCATAAATTTGTTTGAAATGATAAAATCAAGGGGTGTAATCAGTATTGCAAACAATATAGTCTTATTTTGATCCATGGAAAGTACTATCGTATCAAGTTTTTGCACTTCATCAAACTTTTCTACTTGATGCTCCAAGGAGGGTTGATCAGTATTGTTCAAAATATGTGCACCTCTAATTTTTTGCTCTCTTCTCAAAATTTCTCCTCATCAAGTACTGCCTCTCCAACAGGTTGTATTAAGTCTTTAGATATTTCACGACGTTATTTAGGCTCTACAGTATCTTCTTGCTGCATAAGCATTGAAGAAAACCTGTTGGCACTTGTACTTCTCTTTCAACACTAGGTATGTTATTATCTCCCTTGTTAGAAGCTTCTCCTTCATTGCTATTGGTCATTCTTGACATCTCCCCAATGAGATGAGACAAGCCAAGTATTCATTTTACCACTCTTGTTTGAACCTTGCAGACAAGTCTTGAAAGGCTTTCACTAGATTTTCTAAGGTTTGCTCTGTGGCAAGCTAGATTTTAGGACCAAAAACAAAACCAACACTCATCTTGTCTTCTTTAAATTGTGCTACTGACTATCTATTTCCTAGCCTGAAGATCATTTCTTCAATCTAGAAAATCACCCTGATAAGATTGAGGTAGAGATTTCTTTCGATAGGATTGGAGTAGATATTCCTATCTAAGTCTTTCTTTAGTAATGGCAAGCTTGTCCAATCTAAGCAAAGTTTTTCAATACTATTCCAGTAATTAGTTTCATTTTGGCAAACCTAACCTTCTTGTAATGGGATAAACATACTAATTAAAAGAATTGATCCATCTCATGTTATCATTTTGGCAAACTTAACCTTGTTTTGAGATAAACCTACTAGTTCAAAGGATTGATCTATCTCATGTAACCAATTGGTGAAAATCTATGAATCTTGACCACCATCAAATATAGATGCCTCTAACATTACCATTGTGCACTGGGCTAGGAGTTTTTCCAACCTCGATGTAGTATAGAGCCCACTAAGATGTTACCACAGCTTCAACCAAATAAATTGAAGAAGCAAACGTGTCATGCACTGTTTGAACTTTGAACACTAAAGGATAGCCCACTGTGTTAACTTCGTGGGTCGGACCACATGTGTTAATTGGGCCGGCATAATACTCCAAAATTCCAACTATATTGCTTCAGGCCTTCCCCATATATTTTTTTAACTGAGTACATAGTTCAAATCAAAAGATGGGTCCACGCTGACCCAACAGATCCACACGAAAGTCTCAGTCTGAGCAACAGTCGAGGCTAGGTCTGGCAGTGTCAAATCTGCAACAGTATTCTTGGGTTTGTCATCTTGGTGTCATCAAATTGGGCAATGGGTTCCCAACAAACTTTTGGTGTGGTTGGGCTTCAATATTTTTTGTTTTGGATTCTGTTTGTGGTGTTTGCAATCGGTTGTTTTGGCTATGACATCATTGGTTGGGTGTGGGTACCAGAGGTGTGGGTTGTTTTGGGGTTTGATTGGGATTACCTGGTGGATGTATTCACGACAGTGCAGGGATGGGTTGGGTTTTGGGCTGTAATAGGGGTTTGGGTTTTGAGCAGTGTAAATGGATTTTTTTTTCTTGTTGCAGTTCTAGTTGTGACTCATGGTGAGGCTTGAAAACCACGATCAAATTTTGATCTGATACCATAATTTGACGCTGGACAAGACCAAAATGGATGCAATAACAAAATTAAAGAATAGAAAAATAAAACTAACCTAGGATTCAACACCTTGGCTTTGCTTGGAATCGACACCAAACAAGAAAAACAAAACCTAGGAATTAGTATCTAAGGCTGGCTGGAATCAACACCAGATCATTGAGAAAATTTCAACAGAAATTTTATATAAGACTGTCTATCTCCATTTGAGTACACTAGTATGTTTATTTAGACTGTTACGACTAAACCCTAATTCTAATTGACCGGAAAGCCCAATTATTGAATTACAAAAATACACCTGAGTCTAGGAAATTAAAATAATACACTAATAACCTAATTAACTAATAAGACCTAAAATAAAATCGAAGTGACCAATAAAAATACAATTGACTTCAAAAATTAAATAAAAATGATTTCACGCTTCCCACATCATAAATACTGTTTACAAGCACATTGCTCATGAGTGAAAGCCCTAAACAATGAGATGTTCTCTCTTTCTTTGGTGACCACAGTAAATAATTCATGAGCCAATAATACAGCTCCTTCACCATAACATATGTATTTTAGAGTTAAAAAGAGGTTTTTCCAAATTCTTTTTAATGATTTTGAATAACTTCAAAGAGAATCAAATCAAAACAGGCATCATGTATCAAGTCCTCTTATATTAGAAATTAGAGGGTATAAACTTAAAGAGGTATAACATTTTTTTATTGAAAAGGATGACAATCTTAGGCATTACCGGTGTGCGGCTTCCATCAAACATGTACGGGAAGGCATCCTTGGTCACATTCATGTTAGCCACTCTAGTTGTTGCCTGGTCTCGAATGAAAGGGTGATTTAGTAGTTCTGACGCTTTAGGGCGTGCTGGAGGGTCTCGCTGCAAGCATAGCTTTATAAAACTCTTTGCATCATTCGAAAGGCTTTCAGGTATTTGAGGGATATCTTTGCTGTTTCCAATTTTGAATATTGCTGCCACCTGTTGAACCCAACATAACGTAACCATTTTGTTCCAAACAAACACTTCAAAATTGATCTAACAAAAAGAGTTCTACAAAATAATAATAATAATAATAAGTTTCTGAATATCCTATTTCGCACCCCCTCAAACTGACTCCATGGTGGTTTGGACGTTGCCATTTCAAGAATTGTACATCCCAAGCTCCAAATATCCACAGCTAGACTGTAGCCATTTGTATTCATTACAACCTGAGATTAAAAAAGAAGATAGGAACATGAGTTACACAAACCTTAGTGAACAGTAGTTGGAAACATGAAACTGAGGGGGAAAATGAGGATAATGTGCATGTCAGTAAAAAGAACAGAGAGAGGGAGTTGGTGTGGGAAGGAGAGACAGAGAGCATATACCTCAGGTGCCATCCAGTAAGGACTTCCCTTGAAAGAGAGCATTGAGGAAGTAGCTGTTATCTGGTTCAGAATAACCAAAAATCAGAATTGCTTTTCATGATTACCAGGAAAGCAATTAATTAAAAAAAATAATACATATATATATATACTATTCTCAATGTTCATAGGTCAAATATTGTTATTGGCTAACTAATATGTCATGCTTGCTTCATACTAGTAAATCACATGCCCTTCATTCTAATGGTTGCATAGTAAATAAATCTGTGTGTAAGAAAGAGAGGGGGAGAGAGAGAGAGCTTAAAATCTTATGATATTTTGGGGTTCAAATATGTGAAAGTCAAAATTAATTTTCATTACCAGCATTACATAAACAGCATTTATTTCATTCTTACTTTGCTTGAGCACATTATTGTTCTAAGAGAGTTGTATGCTTTTGTACTAAAACTACCCCCAGTATTCTGGAAGTAAACTTCTGTTTATGGGATAAGATAAATGTACATGTTTAGCCATGCCAAAGTCCGCCAACTTGATTTCACCATTAGGATCTACCAAAATGTTTGCTCCTTTGATGTCCCTGCCAGGAAAAACACATTACTTAATAACCATAAAGAAGTTAACAAAGCTGCAATTCCTGGAACAAACAACTAAGGAACCATGATTACAATTGATACCCAAATACCTGTGCACTGTATTCCTTCCATGTAAGTAGGCGAGCCCAGAAACAATCTGCCTGGTATAATTTTGAATGACAGGTTCCTTGAAGGCACCATATTCTTGAAGTAATTTGTGGATTGAGCCACCAGAGACATATTCCAAATAAACTGAGAGTGTTTCCTCACCCTGAGAACATGGTAACCCAGAATTATTACAAATGCAGGATCCGCTATTCACATCTTACATAGATTTGAACGTGAAAAGTCCTTTTTCTTCCTCTTTGTGTCTTGCCTATCTATATTACTGTGTACGTGTGTGTGGTTGTGTGTGACTGTGCATAACTATTGGCCTTTATGAGATCAACATTTACCAATTCGCTTCCATAGTATCGAACAATATTTGGATGTGAAAGCTGACTAAGCAAAATTATTTCCTGTTGACAAGAAAAGATTCAATTAGAAATTTATCTACTGCCTGATGATGCAATGCAATCTGACAGTACAAATTCAACTCTCAAGTAACAAAAATATGAAACCGAAGAAATTTAATAAATTGGCTAAAAAATATTACCTGGTTCAGTTGCTTGAGACATTCTCTTGATGTCTGATCATCAGAAGCAACCCTGACTTCTTTTATAGCACACATTTGCCCACTTCCACTGTTATAGTTGCAATATAACAATTAGAAAAGTCAGAAAATAGGAAAAATGATACTCTTACTCCACTTTTCTAGAGTTTTTTACTTCATCACACTGCTGAAGAATTCTTTTCATGTCCTTCATGTGGACCGCTCACACCACCCATACAATTCAGTCTCTAATATTGATTGCAAAACAGATGTGCACCTCGGTTGCACACGTTGCAACTCACATGGAGTTTAGAATTTCTGCTTTTGTTAAAAAAAAATGCTGTTCATATAGAGTTGCTCAGTAAAATATACAAGCTACATCAGTCTTCTATTATTTATCTGGAGACATGGTTTGTTTTTAAAAAAAAAAAAATGTAAAAGATTCCCTTTGTGATCACACGCAAATTATTTGGTTACTCTTTCAGATAAATGGCATTACCGTCTCTAAAACCTTAGCTTTTACCCTGTATTGCCACAGTAAAGGCACTATACCAACTGGCATGTGTATGCAGTTACCATAAAAAAACTAGTTTCTCTGAACTTTGACAGTTAAATTCAATAAAAATTAAAAAGCTTATTTTGTAGAAAAATCAAGGGACTTTGAGTCTATGAGACAATAAGCATGCAATACTAAAATATTTCCCTGATAACTTTTAACATTTATCGTAACTTCATTTCCTTAATTACGGAAGCACCAAGTAATATATGTTAAGCACTACAACTACCTATTAAATCCAAGGTAGACATGCCCAAAAGTCCCCCTTCCTAGAAGCCTTCCTTTCTTCCATTTGGACTGTGTAGTAGTTGTATTTTCAACAACACATGTTCTTGTGTTTGGCAAGGCAGAAGGGCTGGTAGGAGAACCTGGAGGAAGAGGCAGACGATGACATTGACTCTTCCCATCTTCTTGCTTTCCAGTTGGAGACTCCAGGCTCAAGCCATGCCGTGAGAGAAGAGTTGATGTGGGGCTTGTGGGCCCCCTTGACCCTGGACCCGGGCTTCGTGACCTCATGTTGAACATAGTATCACCATGTCCTCTGCAACCAAGACATAACACAGGTTACCATTCTCAGTAGCATTAAAGAAGCTTAATTGGAATTATTCATTACGGTCTTTTTTGGGTTTTTAGCTAGACAATAGAATAATCGCTAACTTCACTAATCCCATGCCCATTACAAGTTGAACCGTAAACTTCCACCTTTATAAAGAGAAGTACCAATAGGGTACAAGGCCATGGATTTGTCAGGTTGTCCATTAATTTTTCAATTCTAAAACTAAATAGACTCCACTATATTCATATTTTGGCCATCTTTCTTCATGGTGATTAAATTCATTATTTCCTAAAAACTTATCCTTTTGGGAAAATGGTAGTTTATCTATAAGAAATATATGAACCAGCTCAATGTAACTACGTAGCATGTAAAATATGAAATATCTGACATGATTGCTATTGAAGAAAGCAGCAGAGACTATAACAATGAGTAATGCTTACTTTCAAGCAGAAAATGCATGTGATCAAGATTGTCCAGAAAAATCTAGAAATCATCACTACAGCTCAAATTCTCAAAACAACTTAAAAGCTTCTAATCATTTATTTACAAGGATAATCATCTATTTACAGGGTTTGAAAATATATATATATATATATATATATATATAGAAACGGACAAAACTGAAAACAAAAATATGCTAATAGACCCACATGGAGTATGTTGATTGTAAAGATGGAAATTAACCCCATTGCAAAGCCATCCAAATCTGACAACAAAAAACTGAAAGACAAAAAATTGAGTAGCAATAAACCTCGGTTCAAAAGACTGATAACAGACCCATATGTCAAATTTGATTTGGAAACCCAAAAAATAAAAAACACACACACATATGACAGCTAAATTTAGAGAGAAAGTGGTTTTTTTTTTTTTTTAAGAAACTGCCTATATTGGTAACAAATTGAATTAAAGTTGTTAAATTGCTCAAAACTAGTCCAAATAAGTACTCCATCACTAATAACATCATAAATGATTAATTAATCAATCAATCAAAATTCAAAGACCTAGAATTGATTAACACACACAAAATCTAATCTTCCAAAGCCTAAAAAAACAAGCAAAAGCAAAAGCAAACCAACCTGAAATTACCAAACTGACCCTGGTCCTGAGCAACAGGGTGATCCTCAGAGGATACAGAGGAGCTCAAACTGGAAACCGAACCCGACCCGGATCCCAACCCGAATACAACCCCTTGGATATGATCATTTCCGGAAGATATCGATGGGCGAGGCAGCGGGTGACCGATCTTCTCGCCGTTATCGGAATCACAACACGATAAGCCGGAGGCGGCGGCTCCTCCGAAATCCTTGCTTGTACGAGGCGAATTCCGAGACAAGACATCTTCTAAGCTCTTGGGCTTGTGTTTGCCCTTCTTCTTGTCGGCTTTGATAGATGAGTTGGATGGATTGAGCTGGTTGCTAAGTGGGTTTTGTTCTGTAACTACTTGTTGTTGTTGCTCTTTGTTCTTGCTAGACTTTCTTCCCCACCAAGCAGGCATTTTTAGCTGCTGATTGAGCAAATTAATACGTAATAGAGAGAGAAAATCTAGAAGAAGGAAGAGGAGGAGAGTGAGAGAGAGCAAACTTTGATTTGAGATTCGTGAAGATTATTTATATGAAAAAATGAAGAAGACCCAGATGAAGAGAGAGAGCCAAGGAGCTACAGTAAGAACAGCTAAGACTAGAAAGAGAGACTTTGGGGACGGCAGGCGGTGGTTGGATAATGAGAGCGAAATGACGTGGCTACTTCCTAGAGAGAGAATATGTCTAATGTATGTATTTTGTCTCCAAACTGACACAGTAGTTTTTGCCTATTTTATTACAAATTCATTATTTGAAAATTCATAATATATTTTTAATTATATAATTTATTTAACGAGACACGTGACTTATAATAATACTTATAAATTTCTCTTAAAAAAAAATAATACTTATAAATTATAATATAATAAATTGTATTAAAATGACTATAAATCAATTTGTAAATGTGTATGTAAATACGTGTGCGTTTACGTGTGGGTGTGTTTTTGTATAGTGATTGGTTGGGTTGTAAATGTACAAATGTGCATGTTGTTGCCTAGTTGGTGTTTTTAACCAAAATAAATAAAGTTAAAAGCTAAGCTATAAGCAATGGAAAAGAGAATCTATCTAGGTGATTGTGCACTTTGTGCTGTGTCACACACAAACAAACACTCTCCCGCGGAGAGAGAAAGTAACTAAAAAAACTCTTGAGACTGAGAGACGGACAAAGTCACATATTAAAGAGGTTCTAGTAGTTGAAGCGTGTGGATGGGTTGGGGACCATGATGAGAATCATGGATTTGGTATTCATGATAATTTTTTTTAATTTAAAAAAATAAATTATAACATAAAAGTATTTGTGTTGGGAGAAGATTTTGTTATAAATCAATTTGTTACAATCCATTACGTGATAGTTTATAAGACCATTCATATGTATTATTTAAAGTCAGTTTGTTATAACCCACTGTGTTTTTTGTGTTTTATTACATTAGGACCAGATTTAGTTACAAACCAATTTGTAATCAGTATTATAACACATTATGTAACAGCTTAAAAAATCATTTATATGTATTATTTAAAGAAATCACATGATTCATTAAATAAGTCATGTGATTAAAGTATAAGTGGATAATCTTATTAATTGATATGTAATGTGTTGTAACATTTTAATTATAAACTGATTTGTAACCAAAATCTCTCTCTTACATTATTATTGTTTAGGTGTGTAAAACTGTAAATAATGTGGCAAAGGATGGCATTTTTTTGTTCACTGTCCGTGCGTCACTTGCCATGTCATTTACCTTGTGAGCTACGTCACAGTGCTAATAATTCTAGATATCTATAATTATAAATAGAAATTTTCTTAGACTTTAAAAAGTTGTTTTTTATATTCTTTTTAGTTTTACTTTTGCTTTTCCATACCTCATAAAAACTACGTTGAAATATTCGTTAAAAAAAAATTGCATTACATTAACGTGACACATTAAAAATAAAGTAAAATAAAATTGATTTTTTTATAGAAAAAATCAAGACTGGAATTGAAAGTTTTGAAATTTACATCAAATGTGAAATACGAAATTTGTATTTCAACCAATTTCACCATAGACAACTAAAATGGAACTGCCGACTTCCTTATCTTCTTATTTTCTAATTTGCTTGAATCTTTTTCTCCCTTTTTTTTTTTTTAGATTTAATATGTTTGAATCTTGGCCAATCATGGAATCCACATAAAAAATAGAAATTTCTTGTTAGTGACATTGAATTTATTATAAACTAAAGAGACAATAAATACTTTCTTTTATTAAATGACAATAACATGGTACCAGATAAAAGGTAACCCTATCATCGTTCATCCCCTTCGATGAGTTGAATTGGACATCTCTTTTTTTTCAATAATAATGATATTGCTCGATTACATAAGCTAATAGTAGAGAAATGCTTAATTTTATGATTAATCATGACAACCAGTTGTCATTAATGAAAACAACTATACACTTTTCACTATATAAATTTTGAAATAAGGAAAGGTAATAAATTTGTCAAGACAATTTGTGGGACAAGTGCACTAATGGGTGAGGTTGTTTTAATTTGAATTTGAAATTTACTCAATAATGTTTGGAAAAGCGATAGTATTGCTGTATAGAATGGGGCTAAAGTAATGGGGCATGTTGCAGACGTTCTAAAAGATGGTACCAATCAGAAATGAAGGGACTAGCAATCAGAAATAAAAGATCTCAATATTTATCAGATACTTGGTATGAAAGGTTTGACAACGACTTCAACGTCAACTGTAATCTCTAAGGAGGAAATGCCATGGTTGATAGCAAGTTGGAAAACCCATCATGTAAAGCTCAAAATTTGACAAGGACACTAAATGCAATTCCAACAGTCCTTGCTAAATCACTTATCCAATGAACTTAATCATTGTGAACCAGTTTTTCCCAATTAAATACCTTACTACACATTTAGCACATTTAGTAAGTGAAATGATGATTATTAGGAAATAAGAGTAAATATTGTAAGGAATATAATAAGCTCTTATGGAATCACTATCTTATGCATTTATTTGGTTGATAGGTTTGATAGCACAGAAATAGAACAATATATTTATATTTCACAATTTGGTACAACACCATAAGATGATAGAATAAATCATATTCTCAACTAAATTTCTTAAAATACCCTTATAGAACTGTATTTAAACTCTTTGTGGGTCTTGCTTAATATTTAATTAGTATAAATTAACAATTATATAATTAATATCATTGTTTTTTTGTTCAAAATTAATGTCTCTATATATATTAAAAAAAGAAAACCTGACAATATCTCCCACAAATATTAAATTCTAACAACTAACGATATCATTTGCTTGAATAAAATGATGATATATAAAAAGACTTGATTTTAAAAAATATAATAATACATGTTTCATAAAAAGGTTAACATATTTGAATTTAAATTACTATAAAACAAATGAGTTTGTAATTTGTTTTTTTATTATATTTCATACCATAATAGAAATTGATTAAGCTTACTTTTCAATGGAATTTTTATTAAATTATTAAAATCAATAATTATAAATGTAACCTTTTATTGAAAAATAATAATAATAACAACACCAAAGAAAGAGAGTTTTTTAGGAGGGGTGGCCAACGGTGATTTTTTGTTTTTTGGTTTTTTTTTTTTTTTTTTTGGAGCTATTATATGGTTTACGGAATTGCTGGTTATGAACCTTTTGGTAAATAATTAGTATTCCTTGGTTTATGATAACAGCTATTTTTTCGATTGGAAGTGCATAAGTCTTGTTAGGGCACAAACAATTTTCTTAAACTAATTTTTTAAGTGGAACTGCATAGGTTTTGTTAATTTTGTCCAAAATACATAGTTGTACTAAAACTTTATCTCATGGGAAATTTTAGTTCTAAAGTTTAAAGTGACAGTGTTTAGACAATAACAAACTTAAAGTGATTGTTTTTAGCTTATAAAGTTTCAAGTGATCGTTTTTCGTTTTTAGTAAACTTAATTGATTTTGATGGAATAACCAAAAGCAGTCAATTTAAGTGTGCTGGGGACTAAAAGTGATCACTTCAAATTCAAGGCTCATGGGCTAAAAGCAAGGGACCAATAATGTATTTTGCTCTTTAATCTTTTAAGACTAATTGACTTTTTTTTTTTTGATAATAATAGTAGAAAAGTTTTATTGAATGAACCAAAAAGAATTACAACTGAAACTCAAACGTTACAAAAAACTCCTAATCTCAACAGGAAAATCCTCCACCCAAGTCTTTGGCTCTTGTACAGAAGACCCAAACCGGGCCAGGGCCACAGCAGTCACATTTGACTTCTTGGAGCTTACAGAAACAGAGAAAGAATTAAATTGATGACTCAATATATTTACCTCCTCATTCCACATGTCCTGAATCGAAAGCCCCTTAAAAATTGATCCCACTGAAGGCAAAAAAGAGACCTTAGAACTATAAATGTATTACTGTACTCACAATTTTATAAGATGTTTTCTATAATTGTTTGCCTACATGTTGTTCAACAATTAGCTTTTCTACGCATAGAGTTATAAATGAACCAAGTCGTACATAAACATGTCAGGCTTGGTTCGAGAAAAAGCTTATTTGTGTTTGTTTATTTGGTGAATGAGCAATACTCAAGATTAGGTTTAAGCTCGGCTATTAAAAAAGTCATGTTCAAACATAATAATGTATTCATACACAAGTTTGTGAGTATAAGGCTCAATTTGAGTATATATATATACATAGAGAGAGAGAGAGACTTAAATAAGTTGGGGGGGGGGGGGGGGGTGTTAAAACCCAAAACATTGGCATCACAAAGGGTGTCAATACTATTGGGCTATCACTCGAATCTCACATATATAAATATATTTATAAAGACTTAAGATTGAATTGTGTAAGTTTATAGTTAATTCATAAGATATCAAATTATTACTTGTAATTGATTCAAATATAATAGTCAATTTTGTAATAAAAATTATATGTGATTTTTAACAATACAAAATTAGTGAATATAATTTTTACAAGTTCATAAAGGAAAATTATTATATCTAATTAAATAAAATAATATTTCTTATATTTAGTTATTAATTATAGCATAGTTTGTGAAAAAAAAAAAAGTATATGTTTACTATATATGAAAAAAAGATAAATTAATCAAGTAACTTATAAACAAACTCGAATTTATAATTTGACAAGAAAACTAACTAAGATTGAACATGTAATATAATTTAGTGATGAACTCAAATTAGATTGATATTCGAAACAAAATTAAATTAACAAATCTTAACTTTTACAAATTCTTAGTTGGATTCGAGCATGGTCTATTACTACGCACCCGATTTGAATAGTAGCATCTAAAAATTGTCGCAGAGTGGGATGTTGAAAGAGTCTGAGCAATTTAAGCAAAACAAGTTCTTGGTGGAAATCAATGTACATGTCATTCTCTCCGCGTGTATGCAGAGTTTGGTGTCATTTGCCAAAGGTGCTTAGGACGGTGGTTAGGTTGGTGGAAATCGATTGGTTTCCTTATGCAATTCACTAATTATCTCCTTACCATCACAAATAACGACAAAAAAAATCAAGTCCTAATCAAATCATCTGCACTGTTCTGATGATTGTACACTTCACTTAACAAAATTAAGCACGATAATCCTAAAATGTCCATTTTTATATTGTGACAAAATTAAAAATATGTATGTATTGTCCTTTGAAGAAAGAATCTGTGGGCGTTATCTCTCCATCAATTGTTTTTTTCATGTTAGTGCGCGTGGTCCCTCTAGAAGAGAAGAAGTGGTTCAAAAACTCACTTACTTCCATTTTACAAGACGTGACCCCTAACAAATTGTATCATCCTTAATATTGAAATATATAAAGTTAATATTTCTTTATCAAATTTCATGGTGTACACTTCACCATATTAGAACATCATTTGGGATTTAAAGACTCCCTTTAAT